>PPHD01001311.1:29756-44559 GCA_002909625.1 Bambusicola thoracicus
GGGGAGGTGTAGATGAAGGCCGTCAGTCTGTCTGCAGAACAGGCTGGTACTGTTTGCCCTGTGCCCCAGCAAACAGAGGTTGTCGACTTTTAATGGAGCACTCAGGTTTCCACCGATGCCAGCTGCAGATAGAACAGCCCAGCGGCAAACAAATTCAGCTCCCTGGGGCTGCTCAGATTGCTCTTATTTGTTAGTTTACCTGTAAAATACAGTTGGGCTAATTCTTGCTTGCGTGGTTGCAAAGATACATTTCCCTCCTCTTTTTCAGTATGTAGGGGAAAAAAACAAGCAAGTGCAGTAAAGCTGATGGAGTGAAAGAGCACTTCCCAAAGCTCAGGCCATAGCAAACATAGCCAGGAACTGTTTGCCTCACACTGCACATGGGTGAAGCTGCGCTGCTCTTCATTGTAACTCATTTGTTGCACACAAAGGTGCAGAAAGTGTCCTAATAGCTATGTGCTCACATGGCCTGAAATCACATAACCCCTCATGGTATTAGCTGATTAATTTATTATGTGCATATTACAAGGCCAGAAAAGGGGGGAAAACTTATCAAAGGTCTTCTTTGATTATTAAATATTAGGAAAAAAACATTTTAATTGCACCTGGTAATACCATATTATTGAAATGGGGCAGAACACCCATCTGAAGTGAGATCCCCTATTAATTTCTACATGAAAAAGACCCTTTTTAGGATTCAACTTTGCCACCTAACTATTGTTTAGTTGATCTGCAAATCTTGCAGCTTCTCTGCCACAACAGATACACACAGTTTGCTGTGATTAAGACAAGAGAGAAGAGCTGCAGGGTTGGAACTGGACCCAGACTGGGCTTGGACACAGGGCACCTGGCTGTCTGAGATACCTCAGATCCAGGGCTGTGCCTATAGCACAGAAGGAGTCAGTGCAGTGAGGGCAGTCTTGCAGGTCAGTACAGAACTTTCGACTGCCTGAACATGACACTGTAGGGAGAGTGCTAAGAGTAGTTATCACCGGTACGCTGTTTGGGAGGATATATTAAAAGCATGGTGTACAGAGGTCTGTCTTCAAGCTAATCTCATTCAGTACTTTCATTAATGATCTTGATGACTGGCTAGATCAGGTGTTAATGAGTACGCCGGAGGAAAGGACTGGGATTTAAGTCATCCTGACAAATTGGGTGAGTAGCCTGAAAAAATTGGAGGCTATTTAAGAGAGGACACAGTAATATATTACACAGAAATGTGTAAGTGCAGAATGGAAAAACAAACACTCGTGCAACAGACCTGCAAAGCAGCAGCACCGCAGAGGCATCACCCCGGCTCTGCAAAACCAGCAGACGGGGAAGCTGAAACTGGAAGATGGCCTGAGACAAAGCCAAAGTTAACCTCCTGCTGCCTTCAGTCAGCACTCACAAGTGGGAACAGGACGGCCTTTGGATTCCCTTCAAGCAGTGACAGCCCTGTCATTCTATATATCCAACACGTGACAACTCTGTACTGTAAAGGCACAAAGAGATACTTATCAATGACAGATTCAGAAGAGATCTTTACTAGCAGATAAAACAAGATGATCTGCTTTCTTAATTTTTTTATATTGATCCTAAATCAGACACAATCCCTCACAACTCACAGAGTTTCTGGTTTTTTTCTAGATAACCGCCTCCCTTTTGAGCACTGCTGCACTCTTAATTATATCATCGTCTATAATTAACTCTTAAGTTGATGTGACAAAGCCATACGATTCCAGTGGCCATAAAATGGAGCTCCCCCTTCACACACAAAGCCACACGTCAGGATGGCTCAGGCAGCACTGCACCGCCTGCTGCACTAACTGCATGCTGCTGCTCCCCATCCCTCTAGGAAAGGCTGCACACCTGCAGTTAAGTGAGGGCTCTCTCCTCCCTCATAGTGCACAGTTGCTTACCTGGATTCGGTGTTTTGAGTTCGGAGTGATTAGAAACTTTGATCCTGCAAGCACAAACAGCTAGATTAGCTATAAAGACACACCTAATTTGCAAGCAAGGAGCCACAGGCTGTTTACATCAGTGTCCCAGCCATAAATGTTTAATTAAATCAGCCTTTTTTTCAATCGTGGCATATTTTCTACGCCACTGCTCATTTTCTACTTGGTGAAAAGCCTCTCCCGGTGTTCCTTTTTAAGGCACTGAAATGCTGCATGGGGCAGAGGCCTGGAGCAGCCTGGTGCAGGAGGGGGTGCTGCCTCTGCTCAGCTGCCTGGCTCATTCCACATGGTACCTTACAGAAGTCTTTCCAGCAAAAACTCATTCCACTGTGCTTTCTGACAGTGACTTCAAGTTCAGACAAACAATGAACCCTTCAGTTTTCAAAGCACAAAACAGAAGCTGCTTTCACAACCAGGTGAAGAACACAAGAATTTGTGCTGATGCCTGGGCCAGCTGAGGGCTAACACTGCTCTGTTCAAAGGGGACAACCACGATGACATCCACTAATTACCAAGTGCTGATTCAGGTTCATCTAGCACTGAATTGCAAACAGAAAGGAGCAAGATTCAAAACTAAGATTCTTTTTCCTCTTTAATGGTTTGTGTTTGTTTTAAAAGCAGGCTGGGTACCTCATCCCACTTCTACCAATTGGTATAGAAATGGTCCGCTAGGGAAGTGGACAATCATATGACAACTGTTGCAATACTTAGCTGCATTGCTGACCAAACTATTAAGACATTCACGTGCTAACAGAAATACCTATCTACACCATAGTCAGCTACCAAACATCACTACTTTCTTTAAAGCTCAGGCTATAAATTCTCCCAGGATTACAGACTGATGAGCTTAGCTCTGCACCAGGTAAAATGGTAACACAGAAGTCAAAACCAGGCTGACTGAGATACAGTACCAAAAGTGCAAAGAAGAATCGGGCACCTCCAGGTCTCTGCAAGACGTTAAGAAGAAAATCCAGTAGCTCAGAATGAGAAGTTGACCATACTCTTCTCCCAGGTAACAGCTATAGGAGAAGAGGCAATGGCTTTAAGTAGCACCAGGGGAGGTTCAGGTTGGATATTAGGAAACATCCCTTTTCAGAAAGAATGGTGATGCAGTGGCACAGCTGCCCAGGGAGGACTGGAATCACTGCCCCTGGAGGTGTTCCAGAGCCATGGAGATGTGGCACTGAGGGATGTGGTCACTGACACAGATCAGTGGTAGCTGGATGGTTGGACTCAATGATCTTAGAGGCCTTTTCCAATCTTAATGATTCTATGGGATAGAAAGGCTTTAAGTCAGGCTTTAACCTAATGAAAGAATAACCTCCACACTAACCTCACCGTTGCTCAACTTCAATGACCTTCCACGAAAAGGGAAGAACACCATCTTAGTGAGATTTGCAAATAGCCCACAGCTAATTCAGCAGGGAGGAAGAGGAAGAAGAATTTAAGTACCACCAAAAGCCGGGCTGAAATTGAGTATTGACAAGTGAAAAGTAACCACAAAGGAAGAAAAAAATTGAGCGACACCAATACATTAACACAAGCATCTGAGATAAAAGATCTGGGCATCACTGCGAACAGCTTAATAGAACATGGTTTCTCACAGCGGGACTCCGGGGGATGCAGGAATTAAGATGCTTTAGAAAAGAGACAGATATTACTGAAATTATTAAAATGCCACTGATCAATCTTCATTCTGAAGAGCACATTGATTTGATAAACCCATTTGAAGCACGGATAGCTTTCTATACCAACAGAGGCTGCAATGATTTGCACTTCTGAAGACAGATGAGTGAGATGAGATTTGGAAAAGGTAAACACGCCAGCGGAAAGGAATGAAAATCACATACTTCTGTTCCAACAGAACATAAAATTAACTGAAAACAGCAAATTAAAATGGCAGGTTCATAATTAGCTTGAGGATTAGAGTGTCACGAGATAGCCTGGAAAATACGTTTCAGCAATTTTTTAAACGATTGGTTATTTGTCTGCACAACAGAGAAACCCACACTTACATTATACAGAGCAAACAGACGAATCAGGCTTAAAGGACACGAGATACCCACCAAGTGTGAGAGTCTGGGGAAACAGCTCCCTTCCAAGTAGGTTACTCCATAATTACCCATGGCAGAAGTTTTGGTACTTTCTAAGAGTGCAGTGCTGGAAACGTTAGATGCTTTAGTATCTACCCCTATCTTCCCATGAATCTGCTTTAAAGCGGGAGAGAAAAATGAAGGGAGCTTGAAGAACACAAAGCACATCTGCCCTCAAGGCTCCCTCGTGTTCAGCAGCATGCTGTGTGTGATGTGTTAGACAGCTGACATTAGCAGATCAAAGATGGCCAAAACTCTTTAGGCATCTCTCTTCTACGTTACTGGGCAGGACTGAAAACGAGAGCTGCAGATCTGCAGACATAATAACTGATTTCCAAAGACACAGACAGGGAATCCTCCCTACATGGGCAGCAAGCAAGGAAATGGCAAAGGCTGATCCAACACCACGGTGAAAGAGTCCACCAATTCACCTATTTGTCCTTCAGTCTTGAGACATTCGCTACACCCTATGTATGATCAGTGAATCTCTAAATCTCCTCTAAACCTGGGTCCATTGGAATGGACAAGACCTGATCAGGAAAACAAACGCTACCGTGAAGAACATTTTCTGATGATTTGACTCAAGAAACAAAACACACCTGCAGGCAGAAGGGTGCAAGCTAATCCCTGCTGTGCTACAGCCCTACAGAGACAGCTGATCCTTCTGCAATTCCAAACTGCCAGTCAAAGCTTTAACATCTTAATACACAGCATGCAGTAATTAAAATTTCTAATTAAGGGGGGAAAAAAAAACAACACTAACCACCAAAACTAATGTTGCAAATTAGCAAGCCTTATCCACAAATTGAAGGTGGTCTCTGTTGCTCTCTCATAGATCTTATTAGTATTTTAAGCAAACAGTTCTGGACAGAGCTGCCCTTCTGCCCATTTTAGCAACCTGAGACAAGCAGCATTTGCCAGACAAGCAGGTGGGCACCAATGTGGGTAACCTTTGAGCAATCTGACATTGTTTGGAAGAGCTTCTGAAAGACCTTGGTCTTTACAGGTAACAAGACAGCATTCTCACATGGAGGGTTCAGAGTCCAGCTTAAGCTTCTCTGTAATCAAATCTAAGAGAAAACTAAATGATAGATTGCTTATTTTGCTTAAAATAAAGAAATATCAGCAAAAACACTATATGGGGTCTAAGGTTTAGCTTGTCCTCATGGAATGCTACTTTGGGAATGAACTCACTGTGAGGACATGGATTACTCCTGTCAGGCTGAAGTTAGGGGCACTAAAATATCAGTTTTCACAGAGAAGCAGTATAGAAGAACTGGTTCCTACACGTCTGCGTGAGGGCTACAAAGAGCCTAATAAAAGCAATTCTGCAGTCCAAGGAGGATGGAATCTGATTGACACGAATGAGGCCCTCGAGAAACCTAAGAATGAGCAACCTAAACAAGAAAACGACTAGAGGTCTTTCAAAGAAAATGAGAAGAAATTGATCTAAACAGATCCTTCTAGAGCCAATAAAGACAAGATTTCTTAAGGGATTATGAATAATCACACCAGTTCAGCCAAAATGCCAACACAATATGGCTAGTGGGCACTTCAGTCACTACCAGGTTTGTTTTGCTGCTTGCAAGCCAGACTTATCTTTCAGTTAAGAAATGTGAACTGCAACAGATACAGGACTGAGCAAGACCTGAACAGGCAAAAGAGTGTGAGGTTGTTGAGAGAGAGCAGGGCAGGACTCATCTTGGACAAGCAACAGTCATCTTAACGGGGGAAACCAAGGTTTCACTCTTGATGCTGGAAAAGCAGTCATTCGCACAAAAATAAAAGAACTGTAACACTGAGAAATGGAAAACACATTCTAGCCCAAACTGTAAGTCTGCTAACAACTGGAAATAAAAACAGCTCTGCATGCACAGCAGATGTGGGACAGGCCCTGTTTTGGTACTGGCAACAAGAAACAAGTAGAACCACCATACTCATACCCTTCTCATACATAGTGTCTGCAGTGAAGCTACAATCCTATTCAAACAATGCCTTTAGCCTATTTTTGTGCAGAACAGCAGGAGAATTGGTGGGGATGCCCAGAAGACTGCTCCCCTTTTTCTTCAATACCTTTCTTAAATCCAACCTCCCAAACCCTTGAATTCCTTCTGGACACCCATCATCTAAACTGGCTTCAGCAGAATGTAATCCTACAGTTCTCCCCTGCTCCCCACTCAGCAGGTGAGCTCCCTATGCCAGGCTTTATTTTAAAGTTATTCTGCTTATGCACTCGGTTAATAAGTTGGTTAAAAACTCACGTGTTCATAAATAAAAAGCTCTTCAGCTCACTGGGGACTGTAACTAAAAGGAAAAGGCCAAAGGTTTTTAAAGCTGTTAATAACTATCAACTCCTCTGCTGCCTTTCACCCTTCATTTCACAAGATCTCAGAGCTCCTTATAAACGTAACCACGCAGCCTGCTCTCTCAGCAGTGAAATGCAGCCAGTCCTGGGTTGAAACATGGCTGCTCGAGGACACAGCATCACCGCAGCTTCTCCTCCTGCTCTGCCACCCCGTGGCTGCTCAGCCCAATGAGCACCCCAAACGCTTGCTGTATGCACCCCAAGAATTCTGCCAGAGCAGGTGGCTCATTGCTTCCACAGCCAGGCATTGCAATGAATTGCCATACGTGGCAGGAAGTGAGGAAAAGAGGTAGAAACCATTAAATGGCTCTACCCCAGTAACCGCATGCCCCGCAGCTCTTAGTAGAAACTGTTCTTTGAGAGATGGGTGGCGAGTTTTAATCTGAAATCTTCATTATCAATGGCAGCGCATCCCCTGTCTCTTGGTGGGGAGATGCAGTTTTGGGCACAAGCAAAGGATGCCACCTACTGAATCCCCGCCACCACGACTGCTCCCAGCTCGAGACCTCCGGCAGGATCACAAGGCAAGCTGCAGGACCAAAAGGAATCCCGAGGAAAAGCAGAAAACAGGCTTGGGAAAACAAAGCTTTTCTCACCGCTACTCTCCCCACAGCCCACAGATGTATTACCGAACATCTGCACAACCGCCATCATTTCTAATCTTGCAGCCCTGACAACCTTCGTAGAACGAAAGAAAAATAACCTCCTTACATCTTTATTCCATTCTGGATTCATTATAATGCAGTCTGACAATACGGTACATTCTGCAGCATTTAACCCCTGTTCCCATTTGCCGCTCTTAACTTCACGGCTTAATGACACAGTGTCAGTAGATCACAATATGACCCTGTTAATATTTTTTTAATGCCATTTTTACAAATTACAGCATAATGTACTGATTACGAGGATGAAAGGTAAGTCTCCACGTCTCTGTCTGGAAACCAAATAAAAGAATGTTTGAACATCTGTTCATCCTACAAATGTCTTTAAAAGCTTTGATTTTCCCATAATCATTTTGTTCCACCATTTCACCCTTTTTCGAGTGTGTATCCAACAGCCTCAGGACAGCAGCCAGAGATCTGCAGTAACAGCACATTATAATCAAAGTTCTTGAGGCACATGTGAGTTCTTCTTTTAGAATTAAAACTGGGGGAAAAAACCAAACCAGCCTCCACCAGATACCTCCGCAGCACTCCATCCTGCACAAACCTCTGCCGGGGGAGGAAAATGAGGGGCTTTATGCAGAGGATCACAAAGCAGCGGGGCAGAAAATGGTGGCAGGTGAAGGTACTCACATGAGGTTTGCATGGCACGTGTGCTGCCCGGATTTCTGTCGTCTTCTCCAGAGGCAGAAGCAGGAGAAGCAAAATGCTTGGAAATAGGAGCACTGGGGAGGAAGGCAGATCTTGGACTGAGGGGATGGAACAACAATGCCAAGTTAGCGTTCTAGACCGGAGATGACAGAAAGGGTGGGGGTACAGATTAAGAAACATGCATTACAGAAGACTGGAGAAAGGGTGGAGGTACAGCTCTGCAAAAGCTGTTGTTGCTCTCTCCCTTGGAGCGCCCCAAGCAAACAAACCGTGGGACACTCCACACCAAATGAGGAGCCAAGCAGAGAGCTGCAGAGCTGTCAGTACGCAGCACTAAAGAGTTCTCAAACACATCCAGTTCCGTAACGATTGACTCACTGAAGCTGCTATGGGCAGTCAGCAGCAGAGAGGGAAAACAATCAGATAACGCCTTCTAAAAATACACGTGCCACTGTAACACTGACATCAGGCCTCCTCTCCAGATCTATTCAATAACACACTTACAGGTCTTTGTCTTCTCATTCGTAAGGCAAGGCCAGCAACTGTGGAGCAGCCAGCAATATCCTACAGTAGGATACCTTTCAGGATGTGCATCCTTTTCTTTCCAAAACTCTAAGCAGAGTTAGAAGAATTTATTCACCCATTTAAAATTTGGCAAGGATATTAATCTGTACAGATCGAAACAACTTCCCTGATAATTCACTTTTGGGTTTTTTATTACTAAATGAGAGAGGTTTTTTAATACCAGTAATTCTTAAGCTAACATAGTATGGTAATAACGGCATCCCTTCTATGTCATCTGTTTCTCCAGCTTCCATCACTGCAGTATCTTAAACAGAAGCAACAGTGCAGGCTACAAAACAGGATTTGATAAAGGCTTAAATAGAAAGATAAGAAAAAATATTCTTTCCAAAGACTGCCTTTAGGGGTGTCTGGGAAAAGAAGAGAAATAGGGAAGGAGAGGTGACAGGGGTGTGAAATGCATTTTTTTTTCATTATAGAAGGACACATTTTCCAGCAAGGCTGGCAGCACAAGCCACGTTAAGCCATAGCTGAAGTTGTCTGCCTAATTCCTCTGGGATCACACTGAAAGCATACCCCATAATCTTATGGGATGTGCTAAAGCTTTGCTGGGACTCACTCAGCAGAAACTGTTTGGGATTATTCCACAAAGCACTAATTCTGTTCTGATTTAAAGGGGCACCATCAACCTAGCCTGAACACCTGACGTGCCCCGTCTCAATGCCATCCAGTTGTAAACACCTTCTCACAATAGCTGAGATTTTTTGCCATTTGTGTCCACTTTGGTTACCTGGATATTAAAAGGAAATGGAAAAAAAAAAGGGGAAAAAATTGGATTATGTTAGTAAAATGGATTCACACCCAACAATGGTTATTTGATTAATAACACTTTGAGAAATAAGCAAAACGATCGATTACCTTTACTTTGTTCCATGTACATCTAAGCTCACATTACCGCCCATGGCTGGCTCCACTGAAGGTGCCACAGGCTGCTATTTAACATCAACGAGCACTCACTTTGTTCAACATGCAGGAACCAGCACCTTCCATGCTGCCAGACCCAATTTCTGTTCAAGACTTCCATCCCTGTGGAATTAATGTTAGTTAGAAGGGATACTGCCAGTGCCTCTCTCTCCTCCACGTGAGCCTAGGACATGAAATCGAGAGGAAGAACTAAAGCAGCCACGAAATCCCTATTAAACAACGAATGGTTTCTAAAGCATCTTGGAGATATTCATTTTACAAGGTTTATGCTGCAATCTTCTATCATTATTTTAATGAAAGAAAGCTCCTGACTATTTCCAGAGGCAACTTTTTCTTTCGAACACAAAAGGCATTTTGGTTACAAAAAAAAAAAAAAAAAAAAAAAAAAGAAACGATTTCAGAGTAGGATTCAACACAGAACCAGCAGGAAATTCAAAAAAGCTATATAAAAAGTCACCAAAAATAGGTTCTGAGCCTTTGGAACAGCAGACAGAACAATTAAGACTCTCAGTTATACGCATCATTATGTTTAATATGAAAAACATTTCTAGATAGAAATCATTTATAACAAAGATCCATACCAACTCTCAGATAACATCTTACATCGTTGCAGCTGAAGGAATCTGAAACATTCACTCTACGTTCCACCTATTATAACACACGTTTTTAGTCCTTCACTTCACTTGGGGAAGCAAACCCAGGCAAATCAGCTTCACTTTGTAAGTCGCATGAAATCTACATCTTGACTGCATTTAGATCAATATTGGTGGCAAACTTTCAGATTATGCGAAACCTCGAAACAACTCAGCAGAGAAGCACTGCTGTTAGAATGCACAGCCCAACGCTGCCATGTGGCAGGTGGCATTCTTCAAGAGACCATAAAGATTCACATCACCGAGACAAGATAAGCAGATCTTAACAGAATAAAACCAGATCACAGGGGATTTCAGAAGTGAACACAGAGTCAAGCAGGAGCTTCCAAGCTCTGCGAGGAAGGAACAGGGCTAAAGCACTGAGGCACGGAACGCATTCCATCTGAGTTCATTCCAGAGTCCGGTCTTTCTGGTGGGCTCAGAGGCCTCTTTGCTTTCTCAGGATTGAATCATTTTCTTCTGCGTGTCAAAGACGTATCTTTTAAAAAGAAGAGTGATGGTAACAGGTTGGGCCGAATCATTCTTGCTGCTTTCATCCTCTTTGTTCGCGTCCCCCTTCCCTGCCTTCGATTTTTTCTTGGACGCAACACTGAGGAGCATCTTGGTTTCTGGCTTCAGCCCACCTGTTACAAACAACAAACAAACATGAACATACATGACCAAACAGCTCAATGACACATTGCAGCGTGTCTGGAAAAAACGAACAGGCAACTTTACTTCTGAAATCGACCAAGGAAAATATGGGAAATGCATCTGGCACATTAGGAAAGCGACATTTCTGTACCATGCTCCTGGACTACGCTAAGTTATGTGACAAGAGCGGCGTTCAGACACAGTTCACAGCACAGCAGTACCCCAAATCCAGTGCAGTCTCCCTGTGATCTCCCCCAGACCCATTATTCCCACACCCACAACCTGACACACACCTCCCTAAACCGGACCAAGGTTTCCAAGTATTAAATACAGACCAAAACGTAACCAGGTCAGGATAACTTACCTGGTTGAAGTGAGCTTTTACCCAGCAGACCTTCCCTATTATTTGCACACATTTCCCAGAGTTCTTCTCAGTACTGAGAGTATTTATAGAAATGCAGGTCATGAATGAAAACTAACAGCTAAAACACTGAAGTATACAGCCCTAAGACTAAGGTGCTTTAGTAGCTTGAGTTTATTTAGTAGTTTGAGTTTACTTCCCAGACCTGCCACTGGTTGGTTTCAGTGAACGATGCTCTCCTTTTTTGTTTGGCCTAAAGTGCAGCTCAGGGTTACAGCTCACTTCTTAAGGGAACTGGAATTAAACTGCATAGGATTCTGGGGATCTGAACTCCAAACATAAGCCTTTCTCCATGTTTTTTCCCTCTTAAGTGGATAGGATTGATTTAATTGATTTAAATTTTCATCTGTAGACTCAATAGTGACGTTTGGAAGAAAAGCAAGATGCAAGAATCCGAAGAAACACTGTAAAATAAGAGATGCAGCTCCTAGGAGACCACTCCTGAGGAACTGCCTCTTTAAAGCAGAAGATAGCACGCTCCTTAGGAGCACATTCGGCACCACCTGAGCACACCGAGACGCGGTTTTCAGGCATCTGGCCAACTTCAGTTCAGGTATTTTTAACCCGCGGTGTCACATAACCTTATCTCAAACACTTAATCGGCTTCTCTCCCCTCATACTGAAATTCAGATGCGGATTCTCATATCACAGCCTGACAAAAAGCTCGAGATGCTTATGATTTGCTGGAGACAGGAGGTCTACGCTCGCAGGTGATCAGCTCTGCTCCAGACACACAGAGCACTTCCAGCTGGCTGCGGGGACACGGCTCCACAGCCCGGGCGCTCACCCTGCAGGGCAGCAGCTAACTGCTCCAACAGCATCCCCACCCACACAGAGGGAAGGTGGGAAGCGGGCAAGCACCGAAGCACCACCAGGGAGCTGCCCGTTTGCATTTCATAACCGCGGCTTCTGAGAGCAGCCCTGCAGCACAGCCATGTGGGGACACGCAGAGTCTCTCTCTCAAAAAAAAAAACCAAACCCCCAAAACCACAAAACAGCACAAAAGAAAAGCAAGACAATGCAAGTGGCTCAAAGTACGTCTTACACTAAGGCTGCAGAAGGCCAACATTAGGCAGAACTGACATCGTCCTATGGATCCTGCAGCCAAGTCAGCAGCAGATTCCTCTTTTCAGATGGTACGCAAAAAAGCAACGGTTGTTTCATTGTGGAAATAATTGAGACGGTTTTTCCTTGATGGTTGAGAAGTCTGATAATGACCATTTTGCACGTGTAAGGTTCAATTAATCAAACTAGATAATATGATGTGGCTTGAGCGCATTTATTATTTGGTTTTATTACATTGTATAGTCATGTTTGATGCAGCTGCTTCCATTTTTTTTTTTAATTGGATGCTTTCATACAAATCCCATTCATATCGTTAGCCTTACCATCGCTCCAGCTTCATTATGCAAAATTATTTATCATTACACGAAGAGTAAACATGCTTCCTATTTGAAAAGCTCAAAGAACACCTTGGGTGCTGCTAGAAAAAAAATCAGCAACAGTCAAAACCAAGCAAAACAAAACCAAACCAGCAGAAGGAGTGGCCTCATACCGTCCTGATCTTTACCTTTGCAGAATTTATTTCCTACTGTACGTTTTCTACTGCATTGACCAACCTCAGCACAGTGCTCCTGAGCAGCATCTCCTCCACTTTCCCAAGACGACCATTAACTTTTTGGACAAAAACACTGCATTTTGCTTGCTGGTTGGTTTCCCTTTCTGGGTCTTGTTGTTGCTGCGTTGCTGTTATTGGCACATTGGTGTTTAAGAAAGATGTTTAACTCTAAATCCTCTCAGTGAGAGGCACTTTAAATTAATTAAAGCAAAGAAATTCTAAAATGCTTCTATTTGCGTTAGCGAGCTTTGTGAGACTGATTTCCAGAAACACTCATTGATGGGCAGGAGAGAGGAAAGGAGGAGGTGAGACACCGACACGGCAGTCTGGGGTGTCTCTTTCGGGTGCATGGAGCTGAGTACCCACTGCTGCTGAGCTCCCCACGGGCTGAGCATCTACATCCCAGTGCTCGGCACGGCCACTCAGGTGGATAAATGAGGAATCCCATGCCGAAAAAAATCCATTTTCAAGAAGAACAGCATACACCGTGCATAGAACTGCGTTGGGGAGGTCACATAAAGCCAAGTGATCTCACCTCCTGCAAGCCACCGCCTCAACTTCCAAACACTGGGAAGTAAAAGTACCCCACCTGCAGCTGTTAGCACCCAGTCGGATTTGAATACGGTATTCTGGGCAACAAGTTTACAAAAGAAATGGAAGAACGCAGCGGTTCCTATGAGCGCAATTATGGGCTGGCAGCCAAAGGCAGCTCAGGTATTATTAAATTCACAAGGTATCTAAATTACCTAATCAGATCCCGTGGCCCTCATTCTGCAAACAGATTAGGTGGCTGGCATCGTACCCTAACAAACGGCGTTCTCTGTTTTCCCCGCTGCGGTGCCAGGAGGTCTCAGGGCTGGAGAGGCTCTGCGGCAGCGCGGCACAAAGGAGCAGCAGTGGCAGACAGGCGGGCTGTAATCGCGGGCTCATCTACCTCCGCGCGTCTCTCGCGTTACACACAATGCACGCTTGGCGTTTTACAAAACCAAGGAAATGAAGGGAAATATATCTGTCACCAAAGAAGACATCAGACCTTTAATAGCTGAAATGACGGATATTTTTAGATGGAGGTCTAGTTTAACTTACTTACATTAAGGGTCTAATCTCCGCTGAACAATAGCTATGTTAGCTTGAATACATAGTGAGAAATCTGTTCCATTAATTAAGTGCTGCCTGTACTACTCGGATTTGTAGCAAATGTTAATAGATTTTTTTTTCTTCCTCTGTTGGACAATTACTTTATTTTGCCAAGTTGCTAATGGATTAAATTGAAAAGGTCCGCGTGTTAAGAAAGACTTCAGCTTCAAAGTTCTAAGAAATGCCTCGCATACAACAGTGGGAAATACCTATATATTAATATTATTAATGGGCAGTCCTCAGAGGCATAGAAAATATCTGAAAGCTTAGCAAATTCATTCCCACCCATCATAACCATGTCTGTAACAAGAAGCGCCCGGGTCTTATGTAAAAGATACTCATGGCATCAGCTAACCCACATTACATACAATGTCTGGCAGGAAAATAGTTTAATGCTGCACGCTTTTAGTTTTGACTGTTAGTGATAATTACTCACTAAGAGCACAAAGTCTGATCCTTTGTCTCAGCACAGCCTCAAAGATTACTCTAAACAGAGGTGTTCACAAAATGCGCATCTTTGCAACTCAAATGGAAAGCAATACCACACCAGGAAAATGCTTCCCAAGTGTAAGAACAGTTCCACAGGCAAAAAAATACAAGATAAAGACAATATTTAAACAGTTTTTGCAAATAAAAGCAAACTTTCTAATGATTAGCAGCATCTTACATTCAAACACTCCACCGTGTTCTGGAGCTTGACTATTATTCATACATACATATACATCCATATGTATATATTCATACAAGGAGTCTGATCTAGTTTGCATGGAAACACAAAGATTTTAGCAATTTAGTGTTAATTTCACACTGTAGAATTCTTGTTTATAAATACTGGCTATCAATTTTTGACTTTGTTTTTCTTAGGTCTTAAGCAAAGACGGCCATACCTATGCAAGCTTTAAGGTTTCTCTAATGCTTCATGTTCTCTTTATATGAAAGTTACCCAGATCTCCCTATAATGGAGGATATATGGTGACAACCACCCTGTCCTGACCCCTGGGGTCCCCACTCCATGCCCAGATGACCACCTGCACACCTGGCTGCTGGCAGCATCAACCAGAACACAAACCACAGCCAATGCATACAGAACATAAACGGCCACAGGCACCAGGGTTTACTTG
>PPHD01001312.1:0-42581 GCA_002909625.1 Bambusicola thoracicus
CAAAAAAAAAAAAAAAAAATTGCAGTTATTGTCACAGAATAGATCCCCTTTGTCTCCCCCATCTACTGCTAAGAAGGAAATGACTCGTAACGCGGTGCAATTGGAATAACATCTACTAAAAAGGTAAATACTCAGCTATCTTCAGAAGGTCTTCACCATGTAAGAAAGGTGAGTGAGATCAACAGCTATCGACTATGAAACAACAACTTCTCTGAATACCAGTGAATATCCAAAGATAATATGAGTAGGGTCTTGCACATTTCCTGCAGGACTAAGTTCTGTCTGTAGGAACATCTCCAGGTAGAAACAAATTGCTTGAAAGTAGAACAAGACAGTGATCCCTGGAAGGAGACAGGGGACCAGTATCCCTCCACACCTTGTTGTGCTGTATTCTCAGGTTACGATCTGTTAAAAGCTGCCTGGTGTTTAGGCTCTGGAACTTCACAAAAAGGAGAAGAGTTGGAATTTTTCTTATTCATAAAAGGAAAAAGCACATGGGATATGTATGGTCTGTGTTAATCCGAGCCTATCTGTCTCTCTTTTCTGCTGTCTTTTTGCCTTCCTTCTATTGATAGTAGCAGCTAAATGTGAGTGGTGAGCATTCTAATCTCTGAAGAACCTGCATATAGACAAAGGTTTGCTAGCCTACCTTCAGGATTAGCAAGCATAGTTCTTGCTAAAGTTAATAAAATTGGGTATCAAAATCACAGATGGAGCTTTAAAAATTCACACAGACGGTGTTCAGCACCCATCCCAAGGCTGCTTTTAGCTGAGGGAAGAGCTCCTTAGAGAATATTCAGCAAATACAGTCCTTATAATCCTGTGGCCATGCCATATGTTGGATAACAGCACAGAGCGGGCTACTTGGGGCATTTTATTTTTAATTCTCAGTGCAAATGTCATTAGTAAACTCCAATACTTTTTCAGCATATTATTTTGAGTGGAAAAATCTGAGTATATCTTTCTTTTACACTTCAAGATGGTATGGATACAAGTTGCCTAATTATGCAAGAATGAAACTGGTGAAAAGCATGGAAGCTTTGGTTCAAGCTTGTAGGTAGCAAAGAGAAAGGTGCAAATCGAGCAAGATTGGTTAAGACTGAGAAGCTGAGAGAAATGTAATTGGTGACCAGGAACAAAAGGTCAGGTAAGGTCAAATTGGTAGTAATTCCTTAAAGGCACAGGCAGTCAGAGCAAATGTGGTTCTTTTTGCCACACAGTGTGAAGGACTTGAATGAAGAGTAATTTTGAACTCCATCTATGGTATGTCACAGTGTGTTGTATGCCTAGCATGGTTAATCCAGTAGCGTTTTTCATGATCCTTATGGAAATGTTGAGTTGTGGAAGAAGGAAGACAGTTTGATGGCACACAAATGTGAGATGATAGCCTTCTGCAAGGGAAGTCGTCATGACATTAATCTGAAATTTACTTGGAACTGCTCTATAACTCTGTGGCATTCCATGAGAAAGACTACTTTTTTTTTTTTTTTTTTTTTCCCCAATTTA
This sequence comes from Bambusicola thoracicus, assembly GCA_002909625.1. Taxonomy (NCBI): domain Eukaryota; kingdom Metazoa; phylum Chordata; class Aves; order Galliformes; family Phasianidae; genus Bambusicola; species Bambusicola thoracicus. The sequence goes on from PPHD01001312.1 coordinate 1,507, forward strand.
GAAGAAGCTTTGTAATATCCAAACTTCACATCCTTATCACATCGACTGATAAAATATAAGTCTAGTATAAAAAATACAAAAAGGTGGTATGCACGCTTGGCACTCAGTATGTCTGTGGCCAATCAGATGGGATGCTCAAAATTTGTTCAGTTATTTTGCATTTTTGAAGTCTGAAATTTGAGGAAGTCCACTTTAAGTTATGAGTTGCCCCAAAAAAGCCCAAATCTAAAGCAGGACTGTTTCCAGCATGCCTGGACCCCCTGCTCTGTTAGTTAGGTCTCCCTCTTCAAAGTGAATGTTAACTTCATCACCTGTTTTTAGTCAAAGGACTTTTTTTTTATCCCTCAGTGGAAAATAAGGGATAACCATAGGAAACATGTCAGTCAGGAATTTGGCTGTTTATGTAGACAGGGCAATGGTAGGTAGAAGTTCATATTAAGACTAGGATATACTGTGCTGAGCCAGGGCCAAGGCTGAAGAGGAAATGTTCAGGTTCCTTCAAGACTGAGGCAATCACCAAAGTGTCACTGATCAGTGACATGGCAAAAGAGATGAGCAGTAGGTGCTGTATGTTCCTCTGGGCAGTTGGGGTACCTCCTGTGGAAGCATACTGACAACAATAATCTCAGTGTAGCTGACCACACCTGACGTGAAAATATTGAATGTACTGCTAAAATCTTGCACGTGCAGACGGTTGGGATCAGTCTTGTTGATAAGGACCTGTGGACTCCCCACCCTTTCCCTTTCTTTTCAGTTTGATATCAGCGTGTGTCAGAAATGTTAAGAGATTGTCGCACAAAGACATATGAATCATAGAATAAGCTTTATGATTTGAATAGCAACTGCAACAAATTATATTGATTTATATACAGAAGCTGTTTTGTGTCCACATCCATTCCCACATTTTAGTTATATCCTTTGTACTTCCAAGTGTTCACCTTAAAAATCAGAAGTGAAAAAGGAGCTGGGAATCATGGTGCTTTATGCCAGCATTAGTACGCTGTACGTGCTGTACTCTAGAAAGCATTTGAAACATTTTAAAGAAAGTGACTTTAATATTAAATAATTCATCTTCCCTTGCAGCTACAGAGAATTGACATATTTGTTGCAGACATTTTAATATGAGCATTAGTGACACTGAACTTTCACCTAATCAAGAGTCTGTAATCTTACTGCTCTCTTTACTGTATTTCTAAAATGTACCGTCTCGATACAGACAAAAGCCTTATTTATAACAGCAGATCTCTCTGAATGCTGGCCTCAGGCGCCAGGGCTGAACAAATGCCAGCAGTTTACCCACCTACCTAATATCAGTGTTACTTTGTACCTGAGCAGTGAGTTTGCACACCTCTACATGCTGCCTCACTACTAAGCCCAGATTTCCTGTGAGCACCATTCTTACTTCTGGAGCTCTGGCCACACTGAAGTTGTCACCTCACATCCCACCAGACCCTTAACACATACCTGCCTGTTACCTTCTATAATGTGAGAAACCTGCGAGAATCTTAATAAATCCATTGATGCAGGTGTACAGCAGAGTTGTAATCGCAGCTAAATTATGGTCTGGAGGGCACTGGCCATGGGCCTGGAGCATCCCTGTTTGCACTGCTCAGGACACTGCTAGCCACTCGAGCAAAAAGCATTGTTGCAGTGATTACAGCAAAGGAATAAGAAGATGGAGAGCATATTTCAGTGTAATTATAATAATTCATAACTTGAGGTTGTTCTCCTGTTAAAATCTCAAAAGCAGAATATTTTTACTTTCTTATAAATTATTCACAACCATTTGCTTTGCTTCATGACAAGTAGCTTTGCTTTTCTTCAGACAGGATTTTCAACCTGAAAGAATGAAAATGTTGACCTAGTTATGCCTAACAAACCAAATGTGAAAAGAACTAAAATTAGAAATCGATAAAATAGCAACAATACTTTTTTCTCCATGCTCTATCTGAATATAAAATCTGTAAAGGAATTTTACTTAGAAAAAGAAGAAAATAGTCTTCAAATTGAAACTGCTCAGGAAAGGATGAAGAATGCTGTACCTTTATCAGTAAGACTGGTTTCAAGAATGCCCTAATACTGCACGTAATCTCAAACAGTTCTGCAAAATATGCACAGTGCCTTGCCAGGCTCTCATCCCCCATCAGTGACGTCTGTCCTGCAGCCTGTCGCCCTGCTCACGTGTGGCATACGTGGGAATTTCTGATAGACCCTAATGGGCAGCGGATGGGAATTGATACTTCTAAGGTAAAAATGCATAAGTGGCATCTTTTCCTAACCACTACAGCACTACATCTGGAACTCAATCAACTCACTCCTGGTTTTATATAACAGTCATGAAAATGAAAAATTCAAATAGGTTTTTTGGAAAAAATGGCCACCGTTAAGCTTGTTCAATGCTAAAGCATTAGCATGGGATGTTATTTGTGTGTCAATTGCATGTCCCATTAAAAGAGTGTCATTCATTTAGCACAGCTCCGAAAATGAAATAACGTTTAACAAATAGAGATGGCGATACTCAAAAGTGAGACTTCCTTAAATTCCTGAAGCTGTACTTAAAACATTTAATGGGTGATGTTATTAAAAATAAAACAAGCAAAGCAACCATGGGAAAAAAAAAAAAAAAAAAAACAGAAAACGCTTGCTCTTAAAATTCCCGCTAGGATCAAGGATTTAGGTTTTACGATATGAAGTGCCTTAGAAATTGACAGTAAATAACTTTTCATTTCATAGATGAAATAAGAAAACATTTGTATATTTTATACAGAAAAGAATCCCCGTTTTTTTGTAACTTGACCTGTTGGTTCTTCTAAAGAGCTACAATAGGGTGCCCAGCAACTTCTTGTCTACCTACTGGAGACAGTCATGACTGTAGTCAAGATCAGAAGCAGGGTTGTATGCGTATGTAAGTGTTCTGCGGTCCTCGTTTGTACTTTTTAAATTGGCCAGATGCATCTACTTCCTATTTTTTTGGCTGCTGCTATTCACGGTACTTAAAATCTGTATTAGCTCTTAAGTCAACTCCCAGTGTGCTCAAACTGCTGTGGAGAGACAACAAAATGGGGATTTTATTCTCTTCCTCATGCAATTTGCTTGTCTGTGCACATACATCTCCTTTTCTGCTAAATACTTTCATAGAGTCACAGGGATTAGAAGGGACCTCTGGAGATCATTGAGTCCAACTTCAATTTTTCTGAATTTGGTGGGGTTTTTTTTGTTGTTGTTGTTTTGGTAACTTTGAGTGATTTGGTAACGTCTACTTAAAATATCCAGGCAAATATCTTCTGAACTGGGACTGCTGGATAGTTAGAGACCTTCCTGCTTGCAGTTTAAAAGAATACACTTCAGAAACTATGAAGTGATCACAGCTTTGTGCGTTTCCTCTTTGCTCTGGGTAACATACCTAAACTTGGCTGCATTCATGGCTGCATTCTTAGGTGTTCAGGAAAGTAGTTGGTGGGCAGCAGGGAGCCATTTCACTTGCAGATGTTTATTTAGTATTTATCATTCTAACAGTTCAGGAAAAAGAATATTTTCCAACCCCACTTTTTTACAAGAATTTCCGTTCACTACAAGCTATCAACACCTACACCAAGCCAGAAATACAAAGCTGGCCTCATTCATCTTACCTTATAATTTATAATGATGTCTTGGTAACCACTAATCTCAGCATGTGCAATGGAGTCAGTCAAGAGAATCATGTACACAATTAATAACATGCACAGTAGCTCTGAAAATGATTATAACATTATGATGCTCATCATATGTTATGAACATAATTTCTCTGCAAAAAGTCTGAGACTTTCAAAGAGAGAGAGTAAGCCAGCTGCGTGGCAGGCAGTGATAAGCAATATTGAAGATCAGGCTGTGCTAATATAAAATTCTAAGCTTTTTAGTTGCATTTTAAACCTTAGGAAGTAACCTCCAAAATAGGAAGGCCTGAATATCTTCGCCAATTCAATGATTGTTACTTGATATTCTCACGGAAGAGAAATTCAAAGGTTTTGATTTGGACTTTTGTTTAATTTTGATTTTTGCTTTCATATATTTCTTTCAGTTGCCAACTACTGTGCTCACACTGCTTCAGACGCTGTGCTTCTCCTGTGAGAAACCTGTGCAAGTTTCCAGAGTGTAAGAAATGACTGCTGCTCAGCGAGCAACATCACAGACACAGTAGAGGTAAGTGGATTTGTGCCTTAATGATTCCCGTTATTCCATACTCTTCTCCTTTAAGCAAATGAAATCTGTATAAGAAATGACTATATAAAATTAAAGTGGAGGAAGAAAGGGTTGAAATAATATTCAGAAAGCCATTCTAGGCTAGGTGCGATCCTGGGAGTGATGTCACTAAATAATATGTAAATTCCCTGAGTTTTTACATCCTTTGCAAAAGAACTCTTTTTCCCAGAAAAATCCCTTCGTTGCTTGCTTTGGTTAGGTTTACAGTGAATGTTTGTGTCATAAGTCATACTCTGTTGACCAAAGGAACGGTTGCTATTGACTGCAGTCAGATGAGATTGAAACTCTGGTTCCTTTTGAAAGAAAAGGAATTGTTACTGTGCAGCAAAGCTGATCAGCTGGGTGAAAGGGACATTTTCTACAACTGACAGGAGGCAACCAGAGGTGAATGTCAGGGAGCCTGAATCTGGGGAGCAGGGCAGCCAGCAAGTCTTGACATCTCAGCTTCTGCTCCTATTTGGTACGCTTCTGTATTTACTGCTGCACCACTGACTTTGCTTGTTAGGACTACAACTGCTGGTTCAGGGGTCTGCAATGCCAGCATGCTGGAAGAGGTAGGACTGTTTACAGACTTAGCATTAGGTGTACATTTAAACAATTCACTAATTCAAGTTTCTCATCCCAGTTTTCTTCCTGAGAAAAAATACTACTTTCTTGTATAGCATGCAATCAGATCTGCATTTAATCTCACGTTGGCTGATGTGTGCTACCCCCCAACATGTAAAGGAAATGCTTGCATACAAATAACTACCTTTATTTTAGGGATGTGACTTGCTTCACTAATTCCCCAGGATATTTATTTATAAAAAATTACTTTCAGAGCCTTTTAGTGCATTGACCTTGTTTCAGGGTTTTGCTGGGAGCTGGAGTTTTTTCTTAAATGCTGCAGGGGATTTCTGTCAGGTTGCTTTAACACTTCGTCTCAGATTCTTGCCAGGCTTTTGGGCTAAAGAATTTTCAGACGCAGCTAGCCGTCATCACATAGCTCTTGCATTTGTACAGCAGTATCTGCAGAAGTCTATCAAACATGGGCTAATGCTGAGATGTCAAGGCCTTGGTGGCTGCTCTTCGTTTTATAAATATAAAATTGATTTGGCTTTCATGAGATGAGAAAACAAGAGGACTTAAGAATAGAGGCACCAGATAAGCATCATAAACGCATACATCACTTTTAGCGTATCAGGTGTGGATGTTGTAGTGACCACTCTATGGACTGAGTGTGCATTATAGCAGTTTTCTATGCAAAGATGTGGAATGTTGTTATTCCCCTAAAGAGCAAGACAGCAGAGGAAAGGGATATGCTATGCTGCTGAATTTTCCTTTCAAAAGCCTGAAGGTTTCATAGCAATAGGTCACCATATTTAGAAATCACTAAAATACTCATGCTGTAAAAATGCAGAACTCTTAGTCTTCTTTACCCCACAGAGGGTTAGTACTGCAAGGGCTGTTAGCGATTCCTTTTGCTTTCTCTTACTGAGTGTTTTCACAAATATACCTATGGAAAATGAAACATGATATAACATGCATGGAAAATACAAGCATATACTACCCAAACCTCATTCTCCAACTAAAGTATCTATTGTTTAATAACAGAAGCTGCATAGGGATTTTTTGGGGTGGATTACTGAATTGAAGTGTGATTCGTGCACCCAAAATAACAGTTTACATGCAGACCATAGGTGTCCCACCTTTTGGCCTTGAGCCCCAGAGGAATCATCTTTGGCTGCATATAAAATAAAATATGTAACAAAACTTAATTTTATTATTTTTTTTAGTAAAACATCTTAAAAGGGAAACAAAAACATAAGGCTAGTGGGTTGGACACGTGATCTAGGTCACGAGAAGGTCCCACATATCTCTGGGCAGCAACTTTGGATTAAAGGAACTCTATCGAAATGGCAAATTCCTACTACTTCTCACAGTATAGCAGGTAGAACTGTTAGTCTCCCCTGTTACTTCCTGATCTTTGAACTCAGTCTCTCATTTCTCTGCCACTGCTTCTCAGTGTCACCCAGAGCTATACATATGGCCACTGGGCACACAGTCCTACTTGCAGATGGGGCTTAGGCTAAATGCTAGGCTTTGTGGCATCTCTGTGCTAATCTCTGAAGGCTTTTGGATACACCCCTGAGGCAGTGCACTTGTAGAACCCCTGCTTGGCCAGACAGAAGTTTGGCTTCCCTGGGGTTAAATCCCAAGAAGATTTCAGTGGTAGTGAAGTTGGATGTAGGCAGGTGGAAGTGTACAGCACTGTAAAATGTAACTCCATTGCCTCTTGGTTTTACTAATGCCTCAAAGAAGGGCTGGCTTATTCTAACTGCAGTGCAATATCTAAGTAGAAAAAGAGATGTTTGGAAAAATCATTCATTTATTATATTTTTCAGAATAAAGCAATCACATCTTCCTTAGCAGAGAACACAAAGAAAGCTGTAACTATCACAGCTGTTCACTGGCAACTAGAAAAAAAAAAAGAGTCAAATTCAAAGCTTGCCACTTCTATTCACAGTGAATGACTTAGGAATCAAAAGAAGAACAGGGTGTGTACAGTCTTAAGAGAATACTGCTGGTAAAATTCTAAGGATGCCTCCTAAAACTGACAATTGCTCACCATGTCAGCTGGAATAAAGTTTGTCAGATTGTATGTCCAGATGCAATATGGTGATATATGCAATTTCAGTCACTCTTTCCAAATTGTGGGCTTTATCTGAAATGCTCTCATACCCCGAACTGTCTGCCTTTTCATTAAAAGAATGAATGTTCCTGTCATCATCTTGGTAGGAATACCAACAGGAAATAAGCTACCTCTAAATGAAAAGATGCATTCTATTGTTTGTGAAGCTGGGGAAATATGAGTCAAACTTACAACTTAGCTGGCAGGTGGTTTGTTTGGAGTACGGAATTAGTGCCTTTGTAGGGGTCTGACAAATAGCCTGGGGTCTCAGACAGTGCCCTGGCATCCTGGTGGCTTTGTGATCTTACAGAGGGCATTAACTTCTCTGTGCCTCAGTTTCTTCATCAGTAAAACGGTGATAGTCATTTTCTGCCGGAGTTTCCAGCTAATAGGCTTGTTATGCCCTGCAAAGCACTCAGAGATCTCCATCTGGAACAAACTACAGAAGTGCAAGTATTATTGCTATTAGAAGTCCATTACGGCTCTGTTTTGCTTTGTTCATACTGGCCCTTTGGTACGTGCAGCTAGACAGCTCCTAATGTTATCTTGATGCACAAAGCACTTTTTGTGTGAGGTTTGACTCACACTAAAATGCCAGTTAGAATTTTGTCCTCGGGAACTCACTGGAGCTTGGCTTACAGAATCTGAAAATTAAATCAACCAAAATAGGTCAAACACAAAACTATATGTCCTTATGTGTCCTCTTGTCCTCTTTTAGCAGTACAGCGCATAGTTGTTGTTTTCTTATCTGTAAAGTTTGGGCCTGTTTTGTTCCTGGGCCAGCTTTGGTACTGATATCTCGGTTACATGTTGAATACCTGCTCTTGAGAATTTTCTGTTCCCATTAAATATAGTTTAGAAGGACACGCTCATCTGTTAGTGGTCCAGAAATAACGTGTCAAATGCACCAGCAGCTGATGCGACTGAATGCCATACAAAAGTGTATCATTCTGTTGGAGTTTGTTGGTAGACATCATTACGGAGATGTTTTTGAACCTTAAAAAGGGAATAGTGTATCAGAAACTGAATCAGACATTAACAGAAGCTGCAGTCTATGGTTTACTTTTCCCTCATAGCTAGTTCTTCAGGAATTATTTCTGTTCACGTTATCCTTTAAGTTAATGTATTTATTCCGTGCGTGCTTTATAATTTCTATTCATTCATATGTCAAGTAGCTGAAGGTGCTGCTTAAATTAGTATTTACTTCAGTATTAAACTGTTTTGAATTGGTTGTTCGTTACAGCCATAACGCAGTGAATAAACGTGTTAATATTTGAAGTGGGAAGGGAGGTAAAAAGGGAACCGTCTGCTCCAGTCACGGCCCAGCATTCTGGTTACAACATATTATAATTTATTTAAACCCAATCAATACTTAATCTGGAGTTTAAATTCTGCTAAAGATCTGCAGCATAGCTGAAAGCAGCTGATGCCAAAGAAAAAAAATGTCTTCAGGCTGTGATTCTGATGAATTTATAATGCGCTCTAAGGGTGATGCATTGACCTAAATTCACAGAAGCGCTGCAATTCGTATTTATTATTGTGAAAGGTGTCCTACCGACACTTTGCTTCTTCCGAATGTTGTGAGCCTGCGTGAGAAAGATGAGCGGCTGCAGAGGAAGGAGCTGCACGCACAGCCCGGGAGGGTGGGACGGGACAGAGCGCAGCCCTATGCCGCACACCGTGCGGTGAGTCCCTGTGACCCCGAGATTCAAGGCAGGAATTAATTCAGCGCTGCGAAAATCTGGCAAATGTTTGGAGGCAGCAGTGAAAGCAGACTTCCTGAGAGGTGTGTGTTTGTGGTGACAATTTGGATTTATTTTGCTGGCAATGTGAAAGACATTGTTACGGCAGGAAGAAGACAGTTGTGTTGAAAACTGCTTCTCCTTTTTAGTTCCCCCCCCCGCAGCCTTTCTGGGGAAATAGATTTTGATCTCTGCGGGGTTTGGTTTTCTCTGTACAGCTCTTTAAACTCCCCCAGGCACAGCCATCCCAGGGCAGGGCCCATGGGCAGCTCCCACCAGCACTGCAGGGATGTGCGCATGCCGTTCTCTTGTAAGGACCGGGCAACCTCATATTTCCTAGTGCATTTTGGCAAGCTTTCCATCAGAGTTGTCCAACAGCTTTTCATAGTAAGTGAATGACTTCCCAGTGACCTGAGCCCTCTTCCAAGCCTCCTTTGTCACCCTGACAGCTCGCAGTCGTGCTTTTCTGATCTTGTGCAAAGCTATACATTTTACCAGATCTGTAGCTGCAGGAGACTTGGTTGTTCTAAAAATTAACTGGATCAATAAGGGAAATGTATAGTGGATAAAGGCTGGCAGTCATCCCTGCTTCTTTCATGATACGATGCCCTGTCCTCACGAGAAGGGAGAAGAGCTCCATTCTCCCTCCTAATTGATAGGTGCATACTTGTCAGATGTGGCTCCCCGGGCAGTCTGTAAGGCAGGACTCACCCCCACACACTGTTCATCCCCAGTCCCTCACCTGTGTGCTTTTGAGGCATCACATCAGACACTCTCCCAGCATGCGTCTTCTTGCTCTATTTTGTGCCCACCTCTGGCCATATTGCTACTGTAGTGGTTTATGCCAGAATAAATACGGGCTAGCATAAATCCTCAGACTTGGAAGGCATTAGCCTGCCTTTACTGTAGCACAATCGACAGCTGTACCTGGCACCACGACCTCATTCCACCCCAGCATGGCAGCATCCAGAGCCTTGCTGCATTGGAGGAGCAGAGCCACAAGCTTGCTGAGGTTTGTTCCTCTGGGCTGGCCCTGAGCATGAGAACAGCATGCAAACACAGCTTCTCAGCAGAAGCAACTATTAGTTTCGGCTTTAACCTTTACTTAAAAATATGAAGCTGCTGAACAAAAATGCAAAGGCTTAGTGTTCAAACTCATGCCTAACTCAGAGAGCTGGGTTCTTAGAACCAACTGTAAATTTCAGTCTAGCAGCAACAAAGTTTATGTTCAACTTCAGTTTTTCTTCCAGCTATAATGCTCAAAGGGAGCACTTCAATATCTGCCTTGCTTTTTGTTAGGGAGATGAAAAACAAAAAAACAAAGCAAAACACCATTTGTCATAATTCTTTGGTATTGCTATTATGGCCAGGAGAAAAGAGGGCTTCTGCTAGTTCATGTACAGGTCAAAAGAAAGGCATATTCCTTTCCCCACAGGATGCCGAGCAGAAGAGTTGGTGGATGGATAAGATAAAAATGGGTATAGATTGTGAGAGACAGGCTGACAAAAAAGTGTGTGCAGTTTTTTCACTAATCTAGAGCAGTAACTGTACTTTGCTTACATGCCTGATCATGTTTAGGTGGTGATTTTCTTTCCATGTAACAGAAGAGGTGACTTTCAAGAGGATAATCTGAAGGAGGTTGTGGTGGGTGACTGTTTTTGGTTTTTTGGTTGGTTTTTTTTTTTCTTTAAATTCAGAATGTTTTTTACCAGCTCAACAGCCCAATTTCTCTCCGTTGTTCACAAAGCTATAGGTTTGGTTTTTTTTCCTTCCCACTGTGCCTTGAAAAAACAACTTCACTTCGGTTCACGTGTGAAACCCTTTGCACAACAGAAGTAGTTTCTTGTGGCCAGTAAGACTAAATGTTCTGAGCATTCCAGGAAGCATATAAATAGACTGATACTCTTCCTAAGGTTATAGAGCATTATTTCTCCTCCTGTTCTACTCCCCTACCTTCAGTTACACTCTCTCCATCCAGGCAAAGACCAAACAAAGCGCAGTGTTTGAAAATCCTGACCATCATTTTCCATTTTACTTGGGTTTTCCTCAGTTACATTTTCTGAATAGAAATTGTTTGAGTAAATGCAGCACAGTAAATTATCTTAAATTACTTCTTACGGTCCAGACTAGTATTATAACATGAAAATTGTTACTTGGAGTCTCCCACACCCCTGGCTGCTGCAGACCAATGTCTCCAGGCTGGGGAGAAATGGATCACAGTACTTATCCAGCAGAGCCTGCAGGCCAATCCACAATGTGGAAAGTGGAGTTCACATAAAGGAGGTCTCTTATCCTTTCCTCTCAATCCTGCTAGATACAGCAAAGCTGTCACAAGGGTCAAATGTAATTAAAATGGTGATCTGCCACTGAAGGGTAGGCCAATGTCTATGCAGAAACCAGATGAGACATTATTCCAGCCAAAAACATTAAATCTCAGCTCATCTGTGGTTACCATAAAACAGCCATCCTGTTCCTTTGATCTATGATGAATTTGAATGTGTGTTAATAAGACATATATGTTGGGCATCAACATCATCTTCTGTTGAACGAAGGTAAACATTGCATTCGTCTCTGTAAAATATACTTCAGTAGTTGGGAAGAAAGTGGAGATTCATTATTTTTGCAGTTGTAGAAGACATTTAGCAGCTGTGTTTATACTGGCAGACAATTTGGATATTAGGTGGCAGGACAGAGAGCTGCAGATGCACGATATCGTGCAGACATTGTGCACTTACAGCACATTTCCAGGGAAACATGTTATTTTATATTTCCCTTGGTGTCATTAATCACGTTTCATGATGTATCTCACTATTTCAACTCATTCCCCTAAATTCATTCATTTTTTGGCCTGTTTATTTAATAGCTATTGAGCTCCATTTCAACCAATTCCATCTTAACCACAGATAATAAAGTTCCTTTTGCTTCAGGGGAGAAAATTAAGATGGCCCTGTACTGATTTCAGAGACTACCTGTAATAATCAGCGTGTCTGCTGCATCAGAAAGATACTTTGTTTGCCTTTGGTCAGAAAAATGTTCGTGCTGTTCCTTGCAACTTAAAAATTAAACTCATTTCCTGAAAGTAAAAATATGATTCTTATCTTGAACTATAAAGGAAAACTGCTGCACTTTATTCTGTTCTCGAAGCTCTATCATCTCTCTGAAGGCTTTGTTTTGGTTTCACAGGTGAATCCCTTAAACTGCAGCAGCAACGATGGCTCCTCCTAGGCAGAAACATGCTGAGAAGCAGTTGGGAATCCCCTGCTCGGGAGCTGCAGCCTGAGGAACTTCAGCGTGTAAGAAGTGTCTTTGAGGTGAGGCAAAACCTCTTTTGTTACTTTAGCATAACTTTTACATTCAAATAAGGGCAGTACATGTTCACAAGTACATTTTGGCACGGAAGTGCTACAGAATGAGGGGTGCAATCCAGCTTACCCTGGAAAGGTCCCCTGGTGGCAGTGCGCTCCTCCTGCAGCTCCCAGCCCTGGGGACTGTTCTGACACATTTCTGGCTGGGGGAAGACAATATGTTTCCATTACAGCCGACCTCGTGCTGGAGAGGAGCTGGTAAGGGACACAAGGCAGGTGCGAAACCTTTGGTTCCTCCTGGTAGAAGGGCTCAGTGTGCCCAGGGCTGTAAAGGAGGAGGGCAGCTCCCTGCAGGACTCAGTTGGGAGCGACAGCCCTGCCAGGCACACTGCTGCCCTGCTAGGCATGGCTTTCTGTTGGTAAACAAAGAGGAGGAGTTTGACGGATCTGTAAGGAGAAGCAAACCCAAAGGACTCACTACGTGAGGAATTAATGGCTATGTGCAGGGGATGGCTTACTGAGGGTGGCATGATCAGCAGATTGCTTGCAGAAACCACAAGCCCTGCCCAGTGCCCCTTCTCATGACTGGGTTAGAATGCTAAATATAACCAGGCTGTATTTTTCTTAGGGATAAATGAAAAGCTGAGAGAAAATTGAACTCTGTTTATATTATATGTGGCTTAGCCACACCTAAGGAAATGCAACCTACTTTGACCCATTTTGTTTTAGAGGATGGATGTTTTGTACACTACATTGAAAGTGGCAAAGCAGTGTGCTCTGGGGAGTACCGTTCCTGACCTACGGCAGGCTGTGTGGGAGGGCAGGCCCCAAACATGTGAGCTGGGGCTGAGGTGATTTCAGGCTGCACTCAGAGCTCTTCAGAATACTGAAGTTTCAAAAAGAGATTTACTCTCAGACGATCATGGGGTTTGGATTGGGGATGAGAGGACTCTGGTGATGGTATTTTTATTTCTAGAGACTAATAATATATGTTCTCAAAGATTGAGTGGCCTATGAAAGTACATTGGAAGCTGGTGGCAGAAGTGGAAAATTAATACAGTTCTGGGGAACTTGATATAAATGCATTAGTCTAAAAGTCATTTATACAAAGAAAATAAGATGTCACTATTGTTTGTGCTTTTTTGGACCCCATAATTTTGCCTTCTCTACAATTGTTTATTCTTTCCCTTGATGCTTTCTACATCCCTCTCTCTTTCCCAGGCACTCACATGGTGATGTTATACATCTCCTGCTTACCCCAACTTAGTGGAAGCTGTCTTCAAGCAAATAAGACTGGCAGCAAGGCTGGGAGTACAATCACCTGCTGGCATAATCCCTGGTATGAATTTTCTTGTACAGTATAATTTAGTGAGGTGTTAAATGACCTCTAAATGACTAGTGCAAGTGTAAATAAAACAGATTAATGAATGATCCATTAAAAGCTCTGTCGATATGAGCTGTAATTCCCACTGCCTTCAGATATGGATCCCTTTTCTCGATCCTTTTTTCTTTCTTTTACTTTCTAACCTTCGTACTTAGAAAGCACATATCTTTGTATTGCAGAGAGCTCAACAGAGCAATCGGCAGCATGTTTCTATTGTCCCTGGCCTTCAGTGTGGTCACTGATGTTAAGCCATCACTGTTATACAGCTGAGCAGCTTAGGAGGGCTGTTCAGGGAAAGCAAACAGGTCTGCCTGTCTCCCTTGCTGTGTCTTTGCCAACCCCGGTCCCACTGGCTCCCCTTCTGCTGCAGGGCTGCTGCTGGCAACACTTGTTGACAGAGATACAGTAGGCTGAGCACATGGGGCACTAGCGTCACATGGAGGCAGCTGCTCTGCTGCCAACCATGCAGGCATCCTTCATTTTGGAGGACACTGGGATGTGCCATCAGAGAAGCTTTCCTGAAGGTTAGCTTTCCTAACCCTGCATGGGTAGCTTGGGCAAGTCATCGTGCCTCTCAAAAAGAGAGTAAATTAAATTTCTTACAGGGCCTAGCTGAATGATCACTGAATACCACACCTGGAATCATTTAAATTGTAGCATTGCTAGGCATGTGTTTTATTTATCCTTTTAAAAAAAAATCTAGGAAGTGGTTAGGTTAATGCATACAACCTTAGCCTAAAGGATAAACAGCCAAGCCAATAAATAGAATGTTCAGGCTCCTGCCTATTCCTGTCTATACATGCAATGATCTATAGCACCTGTATCCTCTCTAGTGGATGTTTTATGACCAACGCATTAAACTGTAGAGAAAGAGAAATGTTGGTCAAGTGCAGTGTATTTAAGTGAACTTTTCCCTAGGAACCAAAGCACTTAGCTGATGATTGTCAGTTCATGACAAACATGTTTTCCTTTTTAATTGTGGAATTGAAATATTGTATTTGTCTAGTTGTTTGAAATTTAATTAATGTGAGTTCTTAGCTTAATACAAGGAGATAGAGTCGTAGCTCTGATCTTTTTTACAACTAAGAGATCAGACCTGGAATAATAAAGAGGAAACTTTCCTTCCTCTTTCCCCAAGATCCAAATGTTTTCTTTTTGCATGATTCTTTCCGAACAGCATATGGACCTGGTCATTTTGTATGCTTGAAAGACACAGAAACAAAAACATGAATTTTGCACTTAACAAAAAACCAAAGTGTATCTTCTGACAGGCACTATTCTAGTTGTGAGATGTGAAATTGTATATATTCATTAGTTCCTAAAAGGGCACAAATAGGCTCTTTGGCATTTTTCATCCAGAGTTCAGAAAGTGACAGTGATGCTGTATTGCTGAAATTACAATGCTTACCACTCCAATCTGCTGCTGTTATTTCCATAAGTAACTCCTATGTACAGAGATGTATATGTAACTTCTAGTGAGTAAGATGGCAGAACCGGTCCTTCTTCATAGTCAAAAGAAATCATGGAATGCGTTATTTTTTAATTGGCTTCTGGGGATGTGACCCAAATATATTCAATTGCAAGCTACATGTAATATCTGTTACTTCACGCTGTGCAATATAAAGGAATCAGTATAGAATGACTTTCAGTAGTTTAGAGGAATGCTACTAGGTCTAATAGAGAATGATTGAAGGTGTTAAATTTGATAAAAGCTGAATTTTGAGCACTCCAGTGACCCAAATGCAGAAGGAATCCCACAGGACAGCCATTTGGCCAAGCCCATTTTCCCCTCACCCTGTGTGAGCTGCCTCCATGGAGGCCGAGGGAGAAGCAGGCAGTGGGAAGGGAACTATGGTTAAGGCTGTGGCTTTGGTGACCGTCTGACTGGATTCATTTTCCGTCCCTGCCTGTGAAAGTCATTTAGGGGACTTCTGTGGCACAGTGCCATTCTGCATTTAGTCTGGCTACTAAAAGCAGCTGCGCTCACTGTGAGTAGCAGCAGATAGCTTCTTTGACAGCCTCCCCATCCTCTGTCTGGGAAATGGGAGGCGTAACATCTCCTTTTTGTTGCCCTGCTTGCGTGCAATGTTCTATCCAAGCATATTGCTACTAACAGCAGACCGAGCTCGTGGGTCCAATCTTTGGCACCTCTTGGCCCTACTTGGTTTTGCTCCAGGAACAAATGGTACTGGAGTTACTCTTTCATGGTTGACAGAGGCATTGAGTGTGCTCTTAGTTTGCTCATGGAGGATGACTTCTGCTCACCTGTGGAGCAAGTGAGCTCTTCAACTACCAGTTAAACTCGCACCTGATTGCAGCATGCTGGGACTTTGAGAATCCCTTTCATGACAATGACCAGATAATGACCACTTGTATGTGCTGTAGCCCTGTAAAATGAAACAGCATCCAGCCTAGGTTTTCTTGCTATCTAGTCATAACGAGCAGAACAAAGACTTGCCTTGATTAATACATAAAATTCAATTTAAAATGAGTTCTGTTGTAATATTTAATTTCAGAAGTATATTTAGAAGCAAATATTAATGCATTAGATTATTTGAAATTATTTCAGCTATTTTTATTAAACCTACTAGAACAACTATAAAGCATTAAATTTCCATCACCTGTCCTTAAAAATTGATAGTTTATTGCTGGATGTTACTTCATTATGAAATTTGCACTCATGGATTCCGAGTGCAAATGAATCATCTTCATGCCTCTAGCGTCACAGTTGGTAGAAAAGTATTAAATACTTTTTTTATCAATCATATCCACTACGCTAATGACATCTATCTAACCCAGCCATAAAAAGGCCTGCTCAGAGTTTAGGTAGTGATCTGTTTTCCATCCAATGCAAATGCTAGGACAGAAAATAGCAGTTGGGCTGCTTTCCCTGCCATCCTGGTTTTGAACACCTAAGAGGGAAAAGTATCTTCATATATAGGAAAACCTGTGCAAGACAAAACAAATATAGTCCCTTTAACCCTCTGGAGGAAAAGTTTACGGTTCTGGATTCTGATAAAGCTGGAAGGACAGACCTGTCATCTTTTCAAGCTGTCAGTGATGTTCTGTCCTCTGTGTTGGTGCTTACAAGTTGTGTGTTTTTTTTAAGTACTGAGTGGAACTTACAGGAAGGAAACCGAGACAGATGGGAGTAAGCAAGAAGGAACATGACTCTAGGGTTGACTGTTTGAGGCACTCACCTGCAGAGAGGAAAGGAAGGAGGAGAAAACGGTTATATTCTGGTCTCTCTTTCAGAGAATATCTGTCTTTTATCATAAGATGCTGCTAGATAAAAAACAGAAATATTTTAAACCTTTAAACTTAAAAATAGAGCTGGTAGTGAGGGGTATGTGGCGTGGTCACATTAAGTCTCCTTGGCTAATTTTCATCTCATTGGACTTAATTATTAAGATTTACTTGTTTAAATCTTCGTATCTTCTGCTTTATCAGCATTCAAAATACTTCCTTGGGATCTTTAAAAACTGCACAGATCCATGTTAGAATGCAGTCTCCATGGACTTCAATGTGCAATCAACTTCCAGTTATTTAACTATCATCTTCGCAGTCACATCCTTTAGCAATACACACAGCAAATCACAGCTCCATTTAATAAAATTAATTTGGGTTAATCAATCCTAAAGTCCCTTTAAACAAGTATAATATATTTCCTAAGAACAAGAATATGCCTAAATGATGTAACGATTCTGGGTTCTGGATGAAGGACAGAACTTACAATACATATTTTAAAATACAACAGTAAAAAGTTCATTGAAACAATTTTACAACACTCCCATTATTCTTTTCCTTCCAATTAAATTATAGGTTCACAAACACCAAACCTCATATCAGTTAGAGATTGAACATGGCTTTAATAACAAAAACAGAAAGAGCCTGTTGTTTTTACCCAACATCTAAGCACCAAACAATGTTATAGTGGCCTAGAAAGACCTGAGGTTTTTTTTCTATAGCAAGGAGTGTGATTATTTTGTCGTTATCTCAGTTTGATGCAGTATGGTTATGTCATTGCTGAAAGCTCCACAAAGACATTCATGAGACAGTGTTCACACTGCAAACTACGTAGTTCTTTGACAGCATCTTCCCAAACTGCTTGCAGGTCCTTGTGCCAGTTTTACCTTTCTTTCTCTCTCTAGAGACACTTTGATTAGATGCCACATCTCTGGTTAACTGCAGTGCTCAACCAGAATCTGCCCCTTGTTTTTTGTTTTCTGTGTGTGTTTTGTTTCTTCCTGAAACAAAAATGTTAGCATTTTGCATTAGCTTCTTGCTAGGCCAGCTGCTTGTGTGAGAGCCATGCTGAAGAGCTGGGTCTGTTCAGGGTTAAGGATGGGGAGATAGAGCACCAGAGAACGTGAGGGGTCAGTAGCCTAAAACGACATGTTTCAAGGAGGCACAAAGGGCAGGACTGAGTGAAGGTGTGCATGGTGTGCTGGGTACTGCCTCATTAACACTAATGACATAAAAATGTCTTAGAGAAAGCACCAGCTACCCATCCGTGTTTCCATCAGCTGGGTAGAATTTTGCCTTAGGGCACCAACGTGCTCCCCCATCCTGGCAGGCACAGCCAGCGTACGTGGGGAGCGGTGGCAGTTGAGCCGTTGCCTTGCCTGTCTGACAGCCAGTGATCCCAGCGTGACAGATCTTGACTTGCCCTTCTCTGCTATCCATCCTCTGCCATTAACTATTCATGCAAGCTCCCAATTAGGCTGTGGAAGATAAGAGCATTAATTGACAAAGTCACATTCCTTAGCATCTGACAAAAATGATGTTACTCTTTCATTTTTCAGGTAGGTCTTCAGCATTCTATGCTGTGCATTATTTCTTCCATGTTGAAAATAGGTAAGAATGGATAAGCAGTGACTGTACTGCTGATCTGGATTTTGAGTAGTTCTGTTTGATTTAGAAGCTTTATTTAGGGATATGAAAACATTTTAACTTAGTTTTCCATTTTGTGGTGTTTCCCCACTAAGACATCGTTCAGCTGATGTAACGTGCTATAATAACTTAGCAGGATCAAACAGGCAACTCCTAGCTTTACTCGTGATGAGGGGAGTCATGCTGTGAAAGAGTGACTAAGTGCTGTTATTGAGAGCTGACCATTTTCCTGGAAGATGGATCTGATAAATCCCTAGCAAGAATTGCAGTAAAACGATCTAATTTTAGAAGATTAGTATATTTTCCTAAACACATAAATATAAAAGCTTTTCTAAAAGTGCTCGTGTCTACAAATCTGTAGGACTCTTCTTAAAGGAATTCTAAAAAGGGAAACTCAGGAATGCCTACCTGACTGTCCAGAGAACTGCCATCCAGAGGAGCATCCTACGGCAGCCCAAGCATTTCATCTTCTGGATCTGTAGAGACATGTGGGATTTGTTGATGCTGAAGGCAGGAGGAAGTCAAGGGAGAAAAAAAATAATTCTGGGAGGTAAGCAACAGACAACATTCTTCCTAGACAAGCTGATGCCAGATGAAGCCTCGAGTTTGTCTTACTCGTGTAATTACTGTAACCATTATAGCTAATAGTTTTTATGATATCGGAGAACCATCTCACTTGTGTAAATTAATTGCACAATATTTTGCAGTTGTTTTGCTGATATAGGTTAATAGACCCTGTGTAGGATAGAGGTATAACTAATACACATGAGAGTTAGAGTGTAACTGCGTAGTGGATAGCCACAGGCCCTATGAAACTAAGAAAACAGAAATGCTTTAGATAGAAATGAAGTGTCTTGTATGATTTTAAATATTTGCCGTTTGTTATTTTTTTGTAGCCATAAAAATGCTTTGCCTAAAACAAGCCATTTGGAACTCACCCTTCTGTGGCTGAGTAGAAATTTAGCTGTGGTCTTCTGCTGAGAGAGGATTTGGTCCTTCCTTTATTTCCCTTCCCTCCCAATCCTTTTCACATCTGTAGAGGGGCTTTTATCAAGAAACTGAAACTCTCCCATATAACAAACTGGTCAGGGCCAACTGGTGGCCCACATCTTGAATTCAGTATTTGGGATGCTTCCACTGAGCTTGTATCTTTTCTTGGGGCAGGCAGGGAGCAAATATTCAGGAACTAAAAGTTCCCAGGTTACGTTCTGGGAAGAGAAAGGGAGGGCTTCCTACCCCAAGCATGAAAGTGAGAGCAGTGATAGAGCCCCACCCTGATCTGTGCCTGCCACTCTCAGGAGGGTGATCAGGAAATTGCCCTCAATCCCCACTGTCCACTGAGTGGAGTTATCCCTTGGGGCTGCTAAGTGAAGACTGCTCCAACTCGCCTTTTCTAATCATCCCACTCCAATCCTTATATATATATTTTTTAAATAAGAACAAACAAGCAAACTAGGTATAATTATATCTTGAAGATGTTCCAACAGCATATTCTCCGAAGATCTTCTCTTTTTTGTTTTGAATAATGGAGAAATTTATGACCTAATTGCTTATTGCAATGGTAGGCTCTGTTCTGTGCTGAATGCACCCTTTTAGCAGTAGCTCCTGTTTAACTCCGTACTACTGGCTGTTAAAAGCTGATTTAAAAGTTAAAAGGAACAAACTAGTTAATTGCTTTGGCCTCAAGTAATCAAAGCAACTGGAAATTCATAATGAAAAAGGACTTCTGTGTTTGTCCTCCATGCTAATGCAGCTGAATTCATGTTGCCCATCCTTTTTAACCCCCGCCTGGTTTTTTTCTGACCAATATCATTTTCTTTATATTTGCCATAGTGTTCTGTTG
Source organism: Bambusicola thoracicus (assembly GCA_002909625.1). Classification (NCBI taxonomy): domain Eukaryota; kingdom Metazoa; phylum Chordata; class Aves; order Galliformes; family Phasianidae; genus Bambusicola; species Bambusicola thoracicus. Next base: position 21,584 of record PPHD01001312.1, read on the forward strand.
CACCAAAACTATTCTTTCCAGCGGTGTTGCTGTTATTCCTACTCTAGGCAAAGTCATACAGTTCTGAAGATTCACACTGCAGCAGGACAGCTTTGTTTTAGGCTGCCTTTTGAACAATATTGTAATGCTTACAAGTTGTGGGCCCTGAATGTTTCCATTTTCCTGCTAAGTGCTGCACACAATTCCAGAGATGTTTGGAGTTCTTGGGCACTGCAATTTCATCACTCTGAGTTCTGCCTCCTTTGCCACATTTTAAAGTGGCAAAATAACTCCTTGTGTGAAACATAATACTGGGTTTGATCTGTGTTCCTCTTATTCAAGCTTAAGGAACCCTAAATCTGCCTTTTCCTTTTTTCCTGTCATTCTGTTCATTACGTTGCTGTGTATATAACTGACTCATCAGTCCTCCTGATCTGAATTGTACTCTTTAATACCTGCATTTATATCTGCATGAGAAATATTTTGAGAATTGTCTGGAAAACACAGAAGCACAGTAGCTCTAGCAAAATAATTTTAGGCGATCCAAGGAAGATTTCAAGAAGCAAAGCAGCTGCTTTTGCGTTTTATTTTTCTGAAGCCTCTTAGTCTTTGGGCTTGGAAATTTATGCTGTGTTTGAGATAGCTTTTTGGGAGAAACAGCATGTGTAATGGTGACAGAATCGGTGCCAGATTTAAAAATAACCCCAGCAGCAACAAAATGCTGTCCCTTGCAATTCATCTCCCTGCCCCGGCATTCCTTGTATGATTTCAGTTATCATCTTTCAATTTCAATCATCGACGATTAAATAGTTATAAAACGAATTTTAGGAGAACTTAATGTGATTCTGAGTGCACCAAAAGCCATGAGGTGTATATCACATACACAGCTTGCTGAACTAAGGAGAGAAATTATCAAGTTAGTGACGTGGAAGCTTTCCACAGTCTCCTTATGTGACCTTGTGCAAGGCCATGAATGTTTGAGGTCAGAAGGAACATAAATATTCATTTCTACATGACTCATTCTGAATACTCCACTAGACAAATTTTAAAATAATTCTAGTTAACCAGCACTGAAAGCATTTTGGACATCGAACATTAATGTTCTACATGTTGGTTTGGCAAAAGGGTTTTTTTCCAGTGTTTTTCCTACTGGAAAATAAAAGCTTTGATCAGACTGCCCCCTACAGAAAGCACAGCAGTGCATTTTTAATGCTATGGTGTATTGTCAGAGATAAGGAGGACTCAGAGCAGACGCGTCACAACACTGAATTCACCCTATAGCTTCCAAAAAAAGGCAAAAATTAGGCTAATAACTATTTTTCAAAATATTTTAAGTTCCTATTTTTGGAAGTGTGCATAAATATTTATTCTCCTAAGGAAATGTCCTTAAAATGCTGCTCTTGCACTCCTAAATTAAGAGCAGGCCGCGGAAACCATGTTTTCTATCCTACTGCAATCTGTATGCTCCTTTTCCTTCCCTTTTTTTAAAAATGAGAATCAGTTCTCCAGACAGAGCCTGAATGTGTATTCCCGAAATGACAAGCACTTCAAATATCTCTGGGTAGTCTTGGGAAGCTCGCATTTTAAGTTTTTCTCTTATTATTGGATAAAAAAACACTTGTTGATGACTTCCATGTTGTGAGCATTTTTCACCTTTTCCCCTGGTGTTTAAACTGTCTCCCAATAGGTCTGCGTATGGCAGAGAAAGGATTCCTATGACATTTCATACAACTGGAGGTGAAAGTTTTAATGCAGCTTTCGTAAGATATGTTTTCAGCATTCAGATACTTTCGCATACAAGGTAAGTGGGCCACTCTGAAAGTAATGCCTCCTATTTATTTCCATGGAAACTACAACTGGTACATTGAGCACAATATCACTGTTTGAGAGAGCAAATTCTCAGCTACCAAATGCTATTTGTCAACATAAGCATGACCATTAACTGCATTTTCACCAGCAGCGAGCAGGAGCCTGCGTGCCACACGTACAACAATCTGCACCAGCAGAGGTGACCCACGGTTGCAGTCACTGCTGCTGAAATGCACCATTCATTGCCTCCCTGTGCTCGCATCCACTATTTGGTCTCCAGAAATGTTCAGCAAGTGTCAGTGAATGTCAGCGAATGCCATTTTTTCCCCTTATAGGAATTCAGTGACACTTTTGCCTCATACACACTTCCATGTCAGACACCATTTTGTCAGACTACCCCTCTGCTACCATCTGTCACAGGGCAACAACATGTAATGGGATATTGGCAGGAAGGTTCGTCCCCTACTGCCATACCACTAACATCCACCTCTGACATTGTGGGCCAACTTAATAAAGTAGGAGGCATTACTTTCAGAAGTAGTGAAATGTAATGAAATGCAAATTTGGATGTTGGATAGAATGAACAAGGCAAGCAGCCAGCATTATGAGTTCTGGTTCTTGTTGGGCTAAGTGTGGGCTAACGTTTCACCTGTTCATTTGAATAGAACTCTAACAGGGCCATTAAAAACTTGAACATTACCTCCAAGATATTTCCCTTCTCAGACTGCACTGAGCAAAAGTTTTCCATTGGACAACAGTGACTGAGAAAATAGCATAGAATTGCAAGTTTTTTTGCATGAGCATCAATAAATCTGAAAGAGGGAGAATGCCATTTCTAATGGTACACCATTTTTTTCTGGTATTTACAAATAAGCTAGAAAGACTGTTGTCTGAAAAATTTGCCTGTAATGGGTGGTAAATGATAACAAAAAAGAAGCTAGTTTTGGAGGAAAGTGTGAAAGCGAGACCCTATTTTCTCCACCTGACAGTGCCTTCCCCAGAGACTATCTGGCTTTTACGACACCCCCTGCAATTCCAAGCCCCACCAGCTGAATAGTGGCAGCAAGTTTCTCAGAGATCACTGCCTTTCCTACTTTTTTTTTTGGCTGTATAGTTTCTAAGGCATGCCAAGACCCTGGCTTTACATAAGATACTTCCCAAAAAGAGTCAGTGAAAACATTGAATATTTTCATTATGAATTTGGAACCCTTGAATATTTTGAGAAACTAAATTATTCAGTTAGATTCTTTATTTATTGAGGTAGGGGAAGGCTGTTTCTTTCCACGATTAAATCCCAGATCCGACAGTTAGGTGACCTATTTCCAGAAGGACCAAAAACCAAATGGATACTGTCAGTAGTCCCTTTCTGCTTTGTGAGTTTGTTTGGATCTGGAAAGAAACAACCCAGAAGTGTTAGTGCTTATTCTCACACTAAACATCCATTGTCTTTCAACATCCATTATGAAGAGAGAAACTCAAACTAAGTATGATGCCAGTGTCTCACATCTTGATGATCATAATCATTTCCAGATTTTAAAAACAAAAATGATTCTCACTAGGAAACTTGGTAAAACTGAAGATCCAAAATGAAACATCAGGAAACGTCACCAAAATGAAGCCTGCTGGATGTTCGCGGCTGTTTCTTTAGTCCTGATTGACGAGGATTTTCTGAGAAGAGCTGCACAAGTGCAGTCCCCATTCAAGTAAGTCATAGCTGAGGGTATTTGGCAACTGAAATTAAGGCTCCAATTAATGATTTTAATTTGAATGACTGTGATTGAATTATGTATGATTTTTTTTCCTACTTGCACTTTGGTTATGAGACACTCTAACATTTATTATAACACTCTCTGAACTGTTTATAATGATAAATACTCTTTCAGCTTAAGTGTTGGGTCTACAGATTGCTCAAAAATCTGGATCAATATATAATACCGTGGGATTTAATCTTTCAAAACTCCAGCATTTTTAACGATAAAGTCTGTCTATTTCATTTTTAACTCCTTTGAAAAACTACCTCACTTCCTTTTATTTTCACAGTTTTTTAACGTTATGTTTCTAGGCACGGGCCCATTATTCCATCTATGTTCCTTCCTTAATGGCGGAGAAAGATTTGTTTTAGAAGTGACATAAGAATATAGTATAAAGAAAGGAAGGTCAAATTTTAATGTAATGTATGGAAGGCATTAGTCCTCCAATAAATGTAAGATATTATGTCAATGGAAATGGAGTCAAAGGGCCTCAATACTTTTGATCTTTTAGATAGATTTGCTACAGATCTCTTTAACTGTATTCCCACATTATGTAACTATCCTAAAGTTTGTCTTGTTGGAGTCTTGCTTTATAAAGGATATAGTTTGCAGAAATGAATTCCTTCCATCTTTCATTTTAAAAGTGATTCTTGGAATCTCCAGAGGCTGTTTATGCAAAAGTCTAAATTCTTGCTTCTCTTTGTGGTCAGGCTCGTAGCTACAATGTGATAACAACAGCAACAAAGTAATTCTATCTTTTTTAGTATTTGCAAATACTTTTTTCTTTCATTTCTTCTGGGAAGGCTGAATAAATATGTCATTTTTAAGCAAGTTATAGTTAAGTGAAAAACTTTTGTAATGGGGTGCTATGTTGCAAAATGCGGTTGTTCCCACTTGAAAACACAGATTTTGCATCTTTCAGATAGGCTTTACCAAATAATTTTGATATATGCAAAATCTGCAGAAAAGATCCTCACAGCTTAGCTCGTGACATCAGCTTTTATACTATCATCATGAATCTTAACAAATGTTACATTAAATAATTACTACAATTAACAAATTTATCAGGATAATTCTTTTATGTTGATGTATTTTGGCCCTGATTATGCCCAAAATACATATAAATTATTCAAGGAAGACTACAGGGAAGCTTTCTTCATTGATGCTTTTCAAGGATTCATCTTTGCTTAAATGCTTAGAGATTGCTACATCTAAGCACTTTCACATTTCCGACCTTATCTCTGTAATAAGAGACATTAAAAAAGAAAAAAAAAAAAGCAATGACTTAAAAATACCTTAAGCACGAACAGAAGCTTTCTTTTTGACTAGGAACGTTTTTTATTAGCATCACCATGACCCTTGTCTCATGTGTGTATATTTCCCTCATTTTCCCTTCTCTGAATACTCAAAGATTTCAACCCAAACACCGTGTCATTTTCTGTAATTCAAGTTAAATAATATGTAAATAGATTTATGTTTGTCTTGTAAATTAGAATTATAACCTTGGCAGCAAAATTAAGGAGCTGGCTGGTGGAAAGACAAAAAACGACTTCTTCCTTCCCTTGTTTTGTCCTAGCTCCTTCCTTCCCTTGCCAACAATCACAACTCTTTCTTCAAAGGGAACACGCAGTCAGAGAAAGCCTGACTTTTCAGTTTCTCTTTTGCATTGAGCAAGCTGAAGCCAAATGGAGCAGTGCAACTCCAGGCACTTATTTGTTAGGCTCCTAAGGAAGCTTCTAAGATGTTGTCTATGACGTGGGCCAAAATGGTTTCTTAAATTATACCTCCAGTACGCTAAGAGAAAACATTTGTTGCAAACCCTTTTTCTCGGCACTTCAAATCTGAAATACCAAAATACCTGGTTTGGTTTTGCAAAACTGGAGGACATTGTGGCCCAAATACACAGATTATGTTGCACAAATGCAGATGAAATCTAACGGATGTGCAGCTGTCTATTATGGCTGCAAAGAGTCAGACTTCTGGCTCAGAACTCTCCTTGAAATATACAAGGCATGTCTACCTTTTTGTTGGTCACCAATTGTCACAGATTCACAGATAATTACAGAAAGGTGAGGCATTACCATGAAATGTCAGTCATCCTGCCACCTTTCTAATATGCAATCAGAGATGATGTTTCAGACTTTTTCTTTCCTCGTAGGATACCACACAGACATGGATTTGGTCCTCACGGACACGTCCCACGGGCATACGTCACAGAGGCTTCATAGGACAGGGGCATGGATTGTTTTTTCTAGGAGTGTGCCACCTCATAGAGCTTTGTATTGCATAACTTTTACTGTTGATTAAGATCAGCCTTCTCCCCTATTTTCATAATTGCCGTTTTGTCTTTAGTCATCACCTTTGAGTGTAAGCTACTAACTGGATTAAGTAGAAAAGAAAGGCGAGAAATAAGTATTGTATTTGCAAAAGTGAATAATTGACCAGAAAGGTATTTTTTTTTTCCCAGATGTGGCTTTTATTTGTTAAATTGTATTCACTTCTGATTTTTGAGTATTTGAACTGCAGGCGCTATGCAGTGTTGCAGATCCATAAAGCAACTGGATGATGGCTGGTTAAAATATGCACACAAAATTACTCCTTGTTTCTAGTAATTTTTTTCTCTCCGTTAATCTTTTCCCTTCCATTTGAGGCAGCGTATCTTTTATTCTTCTCATTGGTCGCAAGTAGAAGATAAGAAAACAATCAAGTCTTAAGCTACGTCTGCAATGAAATTTCTTCCTTTTCTGTTTCTCATACCAGAGTAAACTTCTGACGATGCCAATTTGGATTGTGAATGCAATGGATGTTGGACTTCTACTTCAAGCAGAGAATAGCACTCCCTAAAAACCTGAGAATGTGCAAGCATGCATGCCTGTCAGCTGACCGTGCTCTTATCCGTTCCCTGACGTGAAAGAAATGCTCTGGCAATGCTGCTTCTGAAGAGATAGCTAAAGACAAGGCAAAGGGGGGAAGGCTGCTGTAGAAGTGTGTGAGATAAGGGGGAGGAAGTAAAAGGAAAATCAGATTATTACATTTGCTAGTTCTCTGACTGCTTGCAGACAGCACTAGACAACTTGCCAGGAAAATGTGACTGCTAGCCCTAATGAGTCAAATATTTGTGAGGAATGCTGATTATATAACCAGCCAAGGCGTCTGAAAGAGCACATTTCTTTCAACTGTGAAGCAGAGATGGACTGGTTAAGCAATAATAATTAATATAATGTGCTTTAAAAAGCAACATTCATCCACTAGTGCCAAGGAAGGTTTGCAATAGCCTTTGTAGGCTTTTGTTCTACAGTCATGGGATACTGAATAAATAGTAAACAACTGTACTCCAGTTTTTACAAGTTGGAAAGCCAAAGCAAAAAAATTGTGAAGCTGGCCACACTTAAAAAGCTTGAAAGCCCTTCCAGAAAAAAAATACATAAAATCAGGATTAGTATTTGTGTTGTAGTAGTGCTCAGAAATTGTTCTCCTGAGACAGTACCCCCATTAAGAACGCATTAGAAATATGCGTAACTTCATGTGAGACATAGAACAAGCAACTGGTTCTGAGCACGCTTAAATGCAGGTTTGAAAGTTTAGTTTTGAAGTTGTTGAGGTTTTCAGTCATAGGGGCCAGCTAATGATAGGAAGCTATTTTACCTCTCAATTTTGCTTTATTTTATTCTCCGACTGGATACTATAGCATATGACATATGGTCTGTTTAAATTAGGCAGGCACTCAAAACCTTGTTCCTTCATTTCAGCGTGTGAAGCCAGGTTGTCTATTAATAGGAAAAGCCCTGGAAGAATGTGTATGCAGCACAGTCAGTCTCTGCATGGGGGAAATGAAAGCTATGATACAATAGGGAATAAAATGAATTTCTTGTGTATTACAGCCAGAACCGCTATAAGCTCACACCATTCCAAACAAAGTATAGGAGTGCTGTTATATCTGCTTGTCTAGGAGGTGGCATGCTAGTTACCTGATGTATGTGTTATCCAGCCTACAGATTTTCCAGAGTGATCTCCAAGTTGTAATGGACAACCTCCTTCCTGCCAGCAGAGGCCAGAGAGGAATAAACCAAGACCACCAGCTAAGTCATTGCGTAACGTGCTGTGGATATGAGCGTCGAATGCCCTCAGGTATTATGTTTAAATGAAAGGCTTTACCCAAAAAAAGAAAAGAGATGCATATAAAAAGGATGGTAAGTTTATCATTTTCTTCTTTTAGAAAACTGGAGTTGTTATTAGAATGTTGCAAATGAGTCTTATGAGAAATATCCAACAAAACGTCCACTTCACGACGTCACTTGCTTTGAGTTTCAAAAAATCATTAAAAAAAAAAACAAAATTACGCTAATTGTTAGCTATAAAACTTACTATATGATGGTGATTATGCAATAATTAATGTATATGTAAAATGTCATAAAGCTCAGCTGACTACTGCAATATCCATTCCTCTGGTTTTGACAAATGCAATTTTGCAGGAATGATTCTATACCGTACAGCACTGCAGAGATCATTTTCCTAGCCCATCGCTTTGACTGTCAAATATAAAACTCTTTTTCTATCTGATATAAGCTGCTTGTCTTCACTTTCAAAGCCATTCATAGCTTCCCCTCATCCTACCTATCATCTCTCATTCAGGATCAAGAAACCACTTCTTTCACTGATTAGCCCATGATGCCAGCCTCCTCCATCTACTTCTTAGACTTTCAGTCACTCCATTTCAAGCTTTATCCTATGCCCTGCCTCACATGTGGGAAGAGCTCCTTTAGACGTCTGCAAAGCCACCTCATTATCTTCCTTCTAATCCCATCTGTGAGGTTTCCCTGCCATCATGCCTTCAAAAGAAGCTTGAGAGTTTGGACTGTATTTATCTAGTTATAATGAGCAGCTTCTCCTCCCTTCCCCCACCCTCAAAAAGGAAAAAGGAAAAAAAAAAAAAAATTCTGGATAAAATTTGAATGGACCATTCCCAAAGATAAGTAGGTTAGTGTCTCCTACTGAGATTACTGAGATACAGTGCTGTTGTTTCTGTATGGTTACTAGTGCCTTGTTTTCAAAGATGCTCCCTTGCTGTTTCAGGGGGGCCAAATTTTTCTGCTTGAAAACAGAGTAGAATGAATTAAGGGTGATCTGTCTGGATTATAGGAGCAATTGAGGTAGTCACTGACATTTCTGAAATGAGAAGATGCTCCAGGGGTGATTTGGCCTTTTACTTCATGTGGCATGTGATTGACAAGAAAATATATGATTTGTATCAGCTAAGTGAAATAGGGATCCTGTGGCTGGGCACAGACATTAAAAATATCCCGTATTTGTGAGGAAAGATTGGATAGGCATTTTTAGTTTTGGTGACCAGTTTAGGGGGGATTTGGGGACACAGGATACTGTCTCTGGTTTGCTCAGATTTCTGTTGTGAAATGAATGAGTAGTCATGGGAACCACTGTATTGCACTGGGTCATCATCTTAGCTGAGTACATTCTTCTTTGAAGCAATTAAATCTGTAGCCTTGAACATGTTTGTGTGTTGTATCACGTATTTTCATCCCCAGTGGCAATGACTCAGGACCAAATCATCCTTTTGCGGGAATTACCTACAAAGGAAACTGGGCGCTCCATGGCATCTGTGTCATCCTTCCCTCCAGATGGTGCCTCCAAATCTCTTCTGAAATGGCGTGTGCAGAGCAGAGTAAGTACTTCTTGTCTTGCTATACAAGGGTCTAATTTTTGTCAGATTTACTTTCATGATGCTTGAAAAAGGTGCCCGCCTCCTCCACTTTCCCACGCCGTCCTCTTTGGAGTATGAGGGCCCCGTCATGGGTCCTGCAGAGGCAGGAGGCCACAGTTTCTAACAAACTTCACTTCACCTGTGCTTTCCTTGGGCCTCTTCTGTCTAACTGTCAGGGTTCTCATCTCCCAGTCTATCAGAGGTTATAACTGCAGAAGTACCAGCATGGTGCTCAGTTGCCCTGTATATGAGGATGCAACAGAAACATTCAGAACTCTCAATTTATTTGCAGAGCACTTTGTTGTATTCACATTTGTTTGGCTACAATCTTCAAACACGTCTTAGAATTTTCAAGTGCTTGAAATCTTCTAGAGAATAATGACTAGATCCAGTTTGGAAATCTTTAGCATCAGGAAAAACCATTCTTAAACCTTTCTCATTGCCCTTCCATAATTTGTCAGAAGTAGATCTTAGAAAGTTAGTCTGGGAATTCTCCAAGGCACCAAGTGGATGTAGCAAGACATGATCTCGTTCAGAGTTTCAGTCTAAAAATACCACAGAGCTGTGCAGATATCACAAAATAAGTAAAATCGCTCCCAGACTGAGCTTTTCTTTTTCTTCCAAGTTTCAGCAGAAAACTGTATTTTTGTAGGCAAGCTATAAATCTCTGAAAATAAGAGTTTATGTGGAAATGCTGATACAGCCTTAGTTATAGCACTGGTAATGGCTATAGCACTCAACAATGATTTGACTCTGAAGGCCATTAATCCCAAAGAAAACTTTCTTGGAAGAAGGTGAACTTTGGAGGTCAATGAGATCTCAGAGGAAGCTGGACTGAAAACCGAGAAAAGCTGCTTTTGTCCATGTAAATCAATTGTTATTGTTTTCCTGTCTGAGAAAATTTTAATGCAAAGGCTAAGGATTTACAAACAGGAAATGGGAGAACTTCAAAAGGTCTCGTAAGAAGTAGTGATTCATAACATTATTTTTTTAGATAGTGCTATTTTAAAACCTTGCTCTGAAGCCATGCTGACTGGTTAACTGAAGGAAGAACTATGTAATTCACTCGTGTCCTGGTTTTAAGCTTCCAACGATTTTATTCCGTGGAATTTTCAATATTTTTCAAGAACTGTCATGTTCCAGCAGACTTTGCAATGGTTAACAGAAAATAAGCAAGAAATTTTTAACAACAGAGGCTAGACAATGTGTGGAAAGACTGTTTTAAGACACAAAAAAAAAAAAACTGGGGAAAAAAAAAAAAGAAAGAAAATACTCTAGCTTAAAAGGAAGGCACATGGCTTCACAAGAAGGCTATGTGAAACAGAAGTGCAAGTCTTCAAGTGTAGCACAAGGAACACACTTAACTTCTACCAAGGATATCCAGGGCATCAAGACTTTGTGACCTAATTCCTTAAAAAGCCGTCACTTTAGGGTTTTGCTAGTGGTCAAACCTGCCTTTAGGATCTGGTATGCTTCCTGGCATTAGAACTGAAGAATGCTTGAAATCATAGCACTAAATGCTTCCCTGCTACAGCCGAGTAAATCAGAGCCTCATTGAGAGCCTGAGCAAAATGTAGACGATGAGGACTAATTATTTTGTGAATTTCCTATAGGTTGTTTGTTAGGCTTCTGATTCCTCATCAGCCTAGCGAACAGGATCCTGCTACATCCCTTCTTAGTTTAAGAACTCCAAGTTTTGGGAGCAATGGCAACCAACCAGCTCATCTGCCAATTAAAATAATACCAATGAAGGTATTTTGAAATTTGCCTTCTTTTATCAAATTCATGCAAATAAATTACTCACTAACAGTTGAGACTGTGTGAGTGGATTTGTAATTACTAATTAATCACAGGCAGCAATTAGTATGTCTTGTCTAGTGCATTTTCTTCATTTCGTATTGTTTTCCTGGTTACTCCAGAAACATGGAGAATTTATTTATTAAAAAAAAAAAAAAAAGCTGCTGAGTGGAAAAGAAGTGTCATACTTAAATGAAACCATGAGTAATGCATCCTTCATTAATAAAGGAATGCTCATGAGCACTATCCAGCCACTCTAGTAGGAGGCTCTGCACAGCACTGCCAGTGTCACAAGTTCACAAGGATGCACTGGTCAGTCATCACGATCATTGGAACTGTGCAAACTTTGCATATCGTGGTAGAATAGATTTGGCAGAGCAAGGATCTGTGTAATACCTTGAACTTCTTTAAGCTTCTGTGAATAAATCTTTCCATCCCTAAAATGCAGATAAGGACACCTGCCTCTTTTAAAAGAGCTATGCCATGCTGTCCCATTGCTACTCACAGTATTTTAGGAAATATTACATTACCTACAGAACAGTACTACTGATCACATAGCATTGTTACCTTAAGTTTCTGAAAGCAGGAAATTTTATTACTCAGGCTGCAGCGGTGTAAAGAGCATAACTACCACACACACTGATGACCAGAAAAGGTGTATAACTATTTTTGATGTATGTTTAACACACAAGCTTGAAACGTTATTCTTTTAATAATTAGCAAAAAAGGAAAATGTTAGAAGAAAGAAAAGCAGAATGCTGTATCACATGTAGTAAATGTTAATTGTTGATATGGATAAAAGTAAGAAACAGAGTTGTACAAAAAATGGTATTATCTGTCTCAGTATCGATCATAGAATGGCTTGGGTTGGAAGGGACTTTAAAGATCTTCCAGTTCCAACCCCCCTACCATGGGCTGGTTGCCACCCCCAGCTCAGACTGCCAAGGTCCCCTCCCAGCCTGGCCATGGCCACCTCCAGGGATGGGGCAGCCACAAGCTCTGGGTGGCTGTACCAGTGCCTCACCAGCCTCCGCGTAAAAAGATCTTCTCCTAAGATCTGGTATAAATCTCTCCTTTTTTAGCTTAAAACCGTTTCTCCTCTTCCTATCACTATCAGATGATATAAAAACTCGCTCTCCCTCCTGTTTGTATGCTCCCCTCAAGTACTGAACGGCTGCAATGAGGTCTCTCCAGAGCCTTCTTTTCTCCAAGCTGAACGAGCCCAGCCACCTCAGCTTTTCTTCATTGCTTTCTTCATAGGAGAGGTGTTCCAGACCTCTGAGTGTTTTTTTTTTTTTTAGCTGATGCCTGACAGTTATTAACACTCTGCAATAGGAAAGTAGGAATTCATTCCTTTGTAATTAAATGAACAACCAGGACAAACAGCAGTTAAATATAAGCAAGCAAGATGGAGACAGTGTTTTGTAGCATCTCTTGTTCTTTGTTTGATGTAAAGGAAACGAACATTTGTTCAAATTGTATGTTCATTGCTATGCAGCTTGCTGCAGCTCTTTCCTCTTGCTAACTTCACTGTACACCCAGAGCTAGTCTGCATTTAATGTTTTGATAGCACAGAGCGTTCAGTGTCTGAGCCTGCCTTCTCTACTAATCCATGCCAGGGAACAATTCCACAGCTTCCATTTCCCCCCCCCCAACAATGTTCATTTTGTGCCATTCCTTTGTTTTTCAGCACAGAGTGCCTATCATTCAGCCCTCTGATGGCAACACTCAGACAACTCGGGGACAGACAGAACACAAAGCCAGAAATAAGGACTTGCAGCCGTGGCTGAAGATGCCCAGAGAGTCGTGTATGTAACAGCCAGAGAGAGGCAGATGACGTAAGCAAATGACAAAAGTTTAAGCTGTTCCTCTGAAATGGTTTGACTTGCACTGTGTGGCTCGATAGTGATTCTTTAAAAAGAATAACTGAAAAGGCACTGATGCTTAGTAAGGTGTTTTAAACTAGTCACAAGATGAAGACTGCACACAGAAGAAGCAGGAAACACCTAACCCTGTAAAGACATGCTATGTACTCATCCAAATTCACATTTCAATCCTCATGTCATAAAGATGATGCCTTCCAAGAGACTACATTTAATCTTTTTTTTATCCTTAATCAAGGAAATTTTGTGTGAACTGATTTTCCTTTTATTCCAATAGGAGTGACTTTCTAGAAAGATTAAATAATGAAAATACTAATCATTTGTTTTACTTATAGCACCAATATAACAGATTGTCAGAAGCTTTCTATATGGAAAGATGGACTTCTGTTTCATGGTTGCTAAACAAGAGAAAAAGCATTTTGTCCATGCTATCGAACGTCTCAGTTTTCAGCACTGAAATGCTGCCTAACACTGCTTCCAGCTGATAATTTTCAAATCAAAAGATGTGCCTTTTGACCATTTCTGTGCGCAGTCCAAGTCTGTGTGGCTAATGTTCGTTGTGACCTTTGTGCTAGAGAAGGGGTGACCAAAATCATTAAAAACCGATGTTGCAACAGAATAGAATGCAACAGAAGAGAATACAACAGTTTAGGATGAACCCATTTTAATATCTTTATTGTGATCTCTCCCCCTCAGAGTAAAGCAGTAGCCTAATACCCAGCTGCATGATAATACTGGCAAGCAAGGCCGTGAATTTCAGCGGCAAACCCTAAACACTGAATGTGCTGTGCTTTTTAGAGAAATCCCCTTTTGTACCAGATTTGTAATACCCTTTTGTGTTAGAGTGGTTTGCATAATAATAGTTTTCTTTAGTTATTCGTTGTGGTGTGATGGAGCTGCACAGTGAGCTGGGCAGTAGCGGTGTGCAAGACAGTTTTCCATTTTTTAATTTTTTCGAGATTTTCATTTCTTTTAAAAGGTAAATACTTTTAACTATTTTCAGAAAAGATATCGAATTACTAATGTTTCAGATCTAATTATTACCTTTCTTAATATCCACCTTCCTACTTGAGCTCTTCAATTTCATAAGCAGCAGCAATATTACATCCTTGGCATTTATGGGGAACCTCAAGCAATCTTAACTTAATTGGGCATGCAATCATCTAGTATAAGTCAGTGTAACACCGTTCAGAGACAATGATACCATGCTGAACACCCTAACTGTAGAACAACCTGATTTCAAAATTCAACTAAAATGCATACTATAAACTGTCTAGCCCATACAGGAGTTGTACATACGTTACGCTGTGCCACCACTAAGCTAAAGAGTGCTAACTGACTGAAATCACCTGAACAAATTAACGTCTGGGATATACCTGTGAATAAGCGTAAAACAAAACTTGAAGAATTTACTGATAAGATTTCCCACGTAGAATTTTTTAAGATTGCTCTTGGGCTTTTCAATGTGTTCTGATCTGGGTAGTAAGGAAGGAATATTTCCCAAAGGAGCTATAATTACATTGAAATGGAGCTCAGTCTTATTCACAGTGAAAGCTACAGAGAAGTACTAAAACCAGGGGAAGTTCCCCAGCTAATGTTCAATAAACTAGGCATTATTCTAACTGATACTATCGAGAGGTTTTTCCTTTGAAATCGGTGGAATTATGCCAAGTTACTCTAGCTGTGAGTTTGGCCATAAATTATAAACGGTTTTCAACCCCTGGCCTGGAACCACTGCAAGGGACCATTTCCAAGAAATCCCTCAAAAGCAACAAAGGAAAGCAAGGCTATTACGAATTAGCTTAAATTCAGAGTGCAGAGAGTTGGTAATCTCACTGGAAAATATTTAGAGGTTTGAGAATCGATAAAGGTCAAAGGCAGTTGGGCTAGATTATTTCAGATGAGCTGACAAGGTGGATTAACATACAACAATACATTATCACATGTTAGCGGTGCAAAGAATACCCAGGAAAAAAGAGAATGCTCCAGAGCCCAACAGTCACTGCCTTCCCAGCTCCATGGGTCAGAGACCACATTATATATAACTACCCTGCAAAACCAAGATGAGTACGTCCTCATATCTCTTATCAATACTGCAATTACGTATTCATGTTTACTAAAATATCTAAGATCTGTCTTTCCTAAATAGAGCAGCAAGAAATTTCACAGCTCCAAAGAGTGAACGTACCATGGATTAGTACCAGAGACAGAAATAGTTCCACGAAAACCATGAAGGAAGTTCTGGAATCTAGGTAAGAGAGTATTGTAATTATCATACAGCCTGAAGTCTTGTAATAAAGAATCACACAACACAGGGTTTTGTCATCTTAGAAATATGAGTTGCCTCATGTCAGCTGGATACCAGATTCTGTTAATGCACTGCAGGTTAAGCAACACATTTCACTCAGTTAGTGGAGATGTAACAGCTTAGATAATTCTCCTTGACTATTCAAATTGGTTTTTGAAAAAAAAAAAAAAAAAAGTCTTTCAGAAGGAAAATATTCAGTGGAGTTCTCTGAAATCTTCTACTAGGAGGGTACAGTCCATGCTTCGCTTCCTATGATGTCACAGGGTGCCCCGAGCTTTGTAGGAATAAGTGCTTCTGCCCCACAGCCCGTGGGATACAGCCCCTTTCTCCAGTATCTCCATTCACCTCCCCGGGCTTCTGGGATTCTGAGATATTTTTCTGCTCCCTAACAGATGTAGCAAGAATCTTATGCGCTCCTCACTTTCATTTATAATTTCTTAAGTGTTGAAGTTTTTGTTCACAGCAAACTGTGAATGAGAATTAAATGTTTTTGTTAAAAAAAATCAAAGATGTCTATTTTATGTGAATATTCCAAAGTGATGCAGATGGCCAAAGACTGAAGGAAGTACTCACGAGTTCTGTTTTATTTTCCAGAACTGTTACTTAACTCACAAGGTAGGGACCTGTCAAACATAGCTAGCACTCACCTTCTTCCGTTAATAAACATCCTTCAGATGGTTTGGCAAATCCATCTAGGTCTTACATGGTTTATGTACTTCGGAGACTCAAGAAAAGCTACAAATTATTCTGTATTATTTACAAATCAGTTCCAGAATTAAATCCTGGTACTGTGTATTGAGACTTGGTATAAACAGGCACCTTGGAAGAAAGCACAGGATGTAGCCTGTAGACACAGTGGGTAGGGTTGCATGGAAAGGACGGACAAAGACAAATTTATTCCTATGCTCAGTGACAACCTAGTAAGAATAGGGCCCAGTTTCAATTAAAATGAGCTTGCTCTGTGGTCTCTGTACTTGAAAATACAGAATTCACCCCAAAGAGACTTCTAGAGATCCAGTCACTGAGAATGCTTTCCAACAGCCAGGGCTTCAGTCTAAAGGAATTTTTAAAAGCTTATAAAATATTTTTTAGTTATGTATGCTTAAAAACAAAAGGTTTATTCTTACATGTTGGCATGTCTTTATTGGCAGCATTTATTTACTTTTTATAGGAGTGGGAGCATGACTACTCATATGCCAGCATATTTGATTGCGTATGACTTGCTTTACATTTACAGGGATCTATTGTTGCTTATGAGGAAAAATAAAATTTCTGTAGAGTGTTTAGTTAACTCCCTGTTGAAGTTAAGCAAGACTTACCTTTGGAAAACTCGCATAAGATTATTTGTAATGGTGCCGATGGGACTCTTGCTTCGCTTATAAAAATGTATGTGAATTTGTAATGGATGAAGATACAATTATCCCAGAAGAGCTTCAGGAAAAATCATCAGATTTCTTTCAGATGAGATACACAGATAGGGATTGCAGTGTATGTTACTGTTCTGTGGGCAGGGCAGATAATGGCTTGGTTTCTGTTTTCACTGTGAGATATATTCTGTTACCACTTTCATTGGTCAGGAATAATTCCCTCTAAATCAAACTTCAGCATTTCCTAGGCAGAATTAATCCTTATTTATATGAGTACGAGACAAAGAATAATCTTATCTGGGGATTTTAATATTGCTAGTGATGAAAAACTGAACGACCGAAGTCTCTCATACTCTCAGATCTTTGGAGTCTTTCTAAGTGTGTCCCAGTTTAATCCAAGAGACTGCAAGCTCAGTCACATTCTAGCAAAAGAATCTATGTTCATCGTCCTTTTTCTCTTGTCTGGATCAGGAGCTCTTTCTTCTGCATTTCCAGAAAAGCTTTTATGCAAAGTCCTTTTAGAGCTGAGGAAACCTTGTTAAAACTTAATTACAAATCCATGTTGTATTAAGCAAAGAGCATCTGGAACGGGCACTTCTCACAGGCTTGTGTTTAATTATTGACGGTTATTTCTGTTGTCTCCCCAGCTAACTTACAAAATACATTTTCTTTCTCATGAAGAGTAACTCTCGGATGCACAGAACTGGAGACTTAAAAGATCCTCAGTTCCCCCAGGATCTGAGCATGTAGAAACTTGGGGGCCTGGCTGTCCTTCTGGTCTGCACACCTGGCCTCAAGCCCGAATTCCTACAACAGCATCTCCACTGACAGCAAAGCGCTTCTTCGGTAGATGTGAGCTTATTGTCTAGGTACTGTCGCTAGGAAAAACAGCTCGTTTAGAGGGCTGGTGTAGCAACCAGCTGGTGTAGAACATGCTTGATAAATCTCTTATCAGAACTTTGCACTCTTTTCAGGATTCTTCACGATTAGGCTTGATTTATCAATATGTAAAGAGCCCCATTCTCTCTTCGTTTCACTTACCTCTTGGAAGCAGCCTGTCTAGAGCTAGGTTTTAAAGCTTGAAAGCCATGCCCTGCCAGCTCCTGCTATTCAGGCCCATCACACACTGATGAACAGATGGAGCAAAGGAAGCGCTAGGTTGTAAATTGTTTTTTTTCTTTCCTTTTTATGTCTGTTCTGGTGATGCGAGCAAGTTAGCGGGCTTTGAGCTGTTTTGTTTTGCATGCACAAATGTGCACTCCTTGGGAGACCGTTCAGGTGTTCAGTGAACAGTGAATGTTATCCACATTCTGAGGATACGAACACAGGAAAATAGGCCAGACCAGGAGTAAAGCAGGGACAGGTCCTAGGCATAATATTCATCCACAACCGTCTTTTCCCAGGCAGTATGACTGACCCAAAGTTTCAATAGGGGTTCATACACAGGCACATTTATTATTATTTTTGTTCATTAGCCACCAGACAGTTTGTATTGATGCTATTTAAGGATGTGAAATCAAAGACTTTGTTTTTCTACTTTTGATTAAAACAAATACTCTGTTTACTGCTATTATGTATATCTTATGTCATTTGCTTAAAGCAAGCAATTTCCATCAATCAAAAGGGTCTACTTACTTCTTTAACTCACGCAAAATGGCATTTTCTGTTCTGTACTGCCAACAGAGATGCCCAAAAACCCTTTTATCCTGAAATAAATCTAAGAAAAGTCTGTGCTAAATATACTAATGGCTTGTTGATCTGTTATTTAGCATTGCTGGTCCTTTTTTGTAGCTGCTTTGTAGAATGCATGTTAGGTCTCTGAAATGGCTGCATTTTGACCTTGACCATCTGGGTGCAACCCAAAACACCCTCCTATGGACGCCCACCTGAAGAGGAGGGGCCTTTGAAGGCCTTATAAAGAAACCAGTGTGCAAATCAGTTTAAATACAACTTGCCAAAAGGATATATACTTCACATTGACACTGTCCTTTCTTTCTGTTTATAGCCCTTTACCACTGAACTGCTGTGGCTTGATTGTGTGAAACTGAGTTTTGAGATGCAAGATACTGTTCAGATGGTTCTGCACTACATTCTTCAGACCCAGCAGCTTTGGCAGGCCCGTGGACGATGGAATAACCAGATCTCTGCGGCTATCCCATGACAAACAGATCCTTTCTTCTGGATTCCCCGGGATTCTCTCAGCAGCCAGCCTTGTTTACAGGTGATTTTTGGATGCATGCCTATTGCCTCCACATGCCTGATTGCTTTCCCCTTCGTACTTCCTTTGTTGCTAACTTCTTCGTGGCTCGCAGAAGGTGTTCATTTTCTGTGTGTCTTCTCTGCCCTTGCACTCCTCACTCTGAGTGCCTCACCACGCTGTGTGCCCTTTTATGCCTTAGTCATTCTTGCTTAGTGCTACACAAAGGGCATAGCTAACCCTGGAAAATCTCTTTCTGTAGCATGCTGATGTATTGTGATTAATGCATTATCAACAATGACAAGACTGCCTCAGGAAACTCCAACAACTTACAGGGTTGAGGTTTTTTATACAATAGTTCTTTTAAAAACAAGTTATATCCCACAGAGGGACTTTATTTTCTTAGATTTCCTGCAGGTAGGCTAAGCGTGTTGATGCTATACATAAAGATAAGGCAACGGGACATCACTCAGGTGAAACAAACCTGAAAGTAGTAGGGACAAAAACGAACTGAACTTGTACTGTGCCCTCGTGTAACATTGCAGAGAAGCTCCTGAACGCCCGCGGCACATGGCAGAAAGCACCTCCAGCGTTATCCCTGCGCTGAAGGGAAAGCCCACCCTCACCCCAACAAGAGGGCTGTGCTGTAAGGCTCCACACCACAACATTTGCATGAGAAAGCAAGAAAGCTGAGGCCTCGTTATAAGGCTCCGGGCTCTGCTCTTGCTGATTACTTTGGGGAAGTTGCGGGAGACGTTTCAGAGAAATGTCCCATTTCTTGCAGAGAGCTGCAAGACTGCCGACTTGCAGCAGCTTAAAGTTGAGTTGCTAGGGGTGCCAAACATCTCCACTCCGGTGGACAGCATTGCTGTCCCCAGTGGAATTTTTAGTTGCTTTTCTTTATTTCAAGAGTCAGCGTTTTTCCTGATAAACTATTGGCAGTTCTGTGACTTCTGGCAGAAAGTCTGCCACTAAAAATCAGATATGTGTTCTTCTAAATGATAATAATGCAAAATGGTCATATCTTATACATTGTAATTTAAAGAGTGATTCAGGATCCAGGAACAAACCAATCTTCCAGATAATCTCACTTAGTTTAGAAGTTTGTCACAAACAGCAATTGTTAATCTGCTTGCAGTCCCTTTTCAGACTGAGCTCGCATAAACCCAACCTGCTAACGGGCTGAGCGCAGTCACAGTGCCAGCAGAGAGAAATCCAAGTGCATGGCGCTCTTCTGTCCTCACAGTGAACCTGAAACGTCTTGGCTTTGGACCTCAGCCTGAGCTGTTCTGCAGCCTTCTTCCCTCCCAGTATCGGCTGTCACAGCAGCACCCTGCACCACACAGGAAAGCATTTTGTTTCCCGAAGGCCTCTCTTTTTGTGTATCAGGGAGATTAACACGATCTTAAAACTTGCATATTGCTGCATGTTTTGTATTTATTTCTATCACATCGTGGGTGTCCCGGTTCACGCTCGGCGAACAGGCTTGGGCTGTGTGCACAAAGGTCACTCCCAAAGTAATGCCTCCTATTTATTTCCATGGAAACTACAACTGATACAAAGAGCACAATAACAGTATTTGAGAGGGCAGGGGCTGGGCCACATGTTGGACATGCCTGTATTATACCACGTGTCCATACCGTCCTGTAGGAAATGGGTACAGACATGGTCTGGAGCTAAGGGAAAGGGGCGGCTTATGAGCCACACCTTATTCAAAATGAGACTGCACAAAATGCTGTTCAAATTATTCACACGTCAGATTGAGCGAGCTGAGGGACGAGGTAGCCCAGTCATGCTCTGTAACTCCTTTTTAATCTTTTTTCCTTCTTGGCCTTTTCTGAGCTCAGAAGTCAGCACGGACAGTAACGGCCCTTCACAGATGAGCCACAGTGGAACCTTTGGGGAAGGCGCCTCACGGTGCTCTGTCATCAGCTGACAAAGTGGTGCCAGGACCAGAACTGCACAATGAAGTCTGCAGAGAAAAATGCGCAGCAGATGAGGGAATCTCGAAGGTATGGACCTGCAGTAAAACTGCTGTAAGAAGTGATTTAGTTTATCTTTATTCACCTCTGTAAAGGCTGACAGCTGAGCTCTGTGGCAGGCTGTGATATCACCTTCTTAGTCCAGTTATTTGTTAGTGTTTTTCATGTTTTCTGGTATTCAAAAAAAAAAAAAAAAAAAAAAAAAA
>PPHD01001313.1:0-44552 GCA_002909625.1 Bambusicola thoracicus
AAAAAAAAAAAAAAAAAAAAAAAAAAAAGGTTTCCTAAGGATAGTGAAGAGAGCATCCAAGAAACTGGTAGAAGTGCCATCAAAACAGCCGAGAATAAACCAACATGCCAACGCTGTGTTGATTTATTCCAGAGCGATGCACCTGGACCCTCCAGCTGTCACACATATTCCATCTGGAGTAGCAGCTGTTTGCTCAATAGTTGTCATATTAACTGACACAAACAATTGGTTGTTAAATTTGTCATCAGTGAAAAATGGGAAATGTTACATTTTGTTCCTGTCCTTTGGTTTTGGTCATTTTTTCTTACACAGCGTGCAGGGATCCTGAATGGGAGGTGGTGCAGCTGAGTATTCGTAACCACAGTCAAACTTACAGATCCCATAGCATCTCCAAAAAGGTCAGGTTCAAGGTAGTTCACTGGTTGCTACGGATACTATGGAAGGAGGAGCTGAAAGCAATGTTTAACTCATCAGATTACATAGCAAAGAAGATGGAAGGATCCGGTCAGATTCCCAGGCCAAGAACATGAAGCTAACAAATACATTTTATACAAGTTATGGCGGTGAAGGGAGACAGAAATTTTGGATCATGGAAAGTATGGATGATGTTACACCAGCGGGGGCTGGGGAGTGACCTAAGAGAGTCACAGCTGTGGGGAAAGAACAAACATGTTTATTAGAAATGCTATTAGGGAATGTTTTGCACGAAGCGGTGGAATTTGAATGCTGGATGACTGTAGCAGCACGTTATGACAGAGTTGAGCAATGGGGAGGACTGCGGTGTTATTGCCTGCGAAGAAGATGTTCAACAGGAAATGAAGCAACATTGCGTGATAGGAGAGTGCTTAGAAATGGAGAGGTAGATCTGAAAAACTGCAGAGCATGGACAAACTTTGAAGGTGAAGGCTGATGAAATCGCCATACAAATGTGTGTAACAAGAAAATGTGAAAATTAAAGAGTCGTGTAATATCTCCAAAGAAAGGAGAGAACAGAGGTGCACCTATCAAAATAGATGTGTTATGAACTGTAAGAGATAAGTACCAGGAGCAAATGTAATGAAAAAAGCAGATCTATGTGCATCCTGAAAAAATCGCTTTTAAAATACACTCCAATGGGAAATAATAGAGTCAGTAAAGCACATAATGGATGGGAAATCTCATTAGCAGAGGTAGTACCTGCCAGACAATTATCCACCTAATTACTTCTTTGCATCTATTGTTTGTGGCAAAGGAGAATTTAGAATGAGTGAAACTACTCAGCATGTGAACTTATACTGCTCACAACAAACAGAACAGCAACAGCCACCAAAGTTCTCTCCCAAAACCCTTTCCACTAACAGCACGTGCTGTCAGAAGTGCTTTATGAAACTCTGGGCAGAGCGCTCAGCTGTACAAGCAGAACTGCCCTCCCACTGAAAACGACCTGCTTCCCTCCCAGATGGAGGCACCCACAGTTTGCTGATGCTTCACAGCATTTCAGATTTGCTTACCTTTTTGGACTAATTTAAAGGTTAAAACGTAAGCTCAAAAAATCTTTCAAGAGAACCTGTGATGTAAAGGAACAAAGCCAAAAATAAAGAAAACAGCAGATACCGATGTCATTCAAAACAAACAAACAAAAGCCTTCTATGGAACTTAGGTTGACTGATGGCAATGCTTCCATTCACCGAATATAGAGAACACAGACGGATAAACAAGAAGAAAACCCAGATGTCTTTTGCTGACAGCACTGTTCCTCCTGTCGCCGACAGGCGGCCCTTCAGCTGCAGCCGAGCAGCCGCCGCACAGCGGGTACCGCAGAGATGGCAGCGCAGCGCCTTTCCGCACTCCAGCAATGATTTATAGGGTCAGGCATGGGCTAAACATTCTTAGACTACCAAGCAGTATATGGTTTGTGACTGAGGTCAAGCAGCGGGGTAACATTTAGTCATCACATGTCAGAGTAAAGTCTAAAGGACAGAATTTGGTGCAATATATTTACTTTCTATCGTTGGAGGAGGAATTTTAGTTTCAAAGAGTAAGGAGCAAACAAGCAGAAGGCGTGTTTGTAAGCCTTTGGTACCAGAGCTATATGCCCATATTTAGCTGTGGATAGTAGTGTGGCTTTCAGTTGTCTGCGCATTCCTTCTTCACGTACCAGCCACCCCAGTACTGAAACAAGACCCTGGAGTGTAGGTGTCGGGAATGTATTTCCACAGAACTACCCAAACTTACAACACGCTTATTCCCCTGAGACATTTTGCAGAGTTTTTAAAGCTTTGAAGGTGTGCTGGGAGAGGGATAAGAGTTTAAGAAGCTTAGAGCCCTGAGACAAAGCTTGAAGGCTGTTGTTCAAAGCAGGGTTTACTCCTGGTGACCACCATCTGAGCAAAGTGCTTGGGCTTCTCGGCACCACCTGCACTGTCTGCACAACTACTAATAGTACCCAACAGTAAAAACAAATCATTGCATTCCAAGCATGGCACTTTATAACTGAGAAAGCAGGAGAGTCAGCAAGCTCAGGGAGTCCAACAGAGGCATCTGTTGCAATCTATGAGATCTTTGAAGAAATGATGAATAGAAGCTGCAAGAAACCAAATGGATAGACTCTGCTGGAAAGGAGACGAGGAGATACTCATGGCCTTAGCGGAGATCCCTGCTCATTATTAAAACATCCATTCTTGACAGAGGAGGAGCAAAATGAGAGAGGAGAGGAATTTTCATGTAAAAATTTAAAATTACTTCATGACAACATTTTAAAATATATTTTTTTTCTTTTGGACTTCAACCAACGGCACAAATGGTTGGGTGTCTCCAAGAACATTCCTGGTGAATACACTTGAATATCAGAATGTCTTCTCAAGCTCTCTGAAATGACCTGCATACATCCAACACAGAGCTACAGCTTTTCACAAATTTAGGTCTTTGTCCAACATCCAAGACATGAAAACAAAATAAAATAACATAAATTTGAGAGTAACATGGTAATAGATGTTGTCCACACATGGACAGTACCTTGGAGTGCCTCACAATACACAATTAAAGCAACAGCATAGGAAGATACCCAAAAAGTGGAAGTGATACCTAAAAAGTTAGGTTTATATTCACAGATATTTGGAATAATCCTGTAGAATTGGAATGAGTGCTTCCGAGTTCTCTCTCAGTTTAAGCAGAAAGACAAATAGGTAAAATGACATCTTATGTAGGTATGCATCTTATGCAGGAAAAGACAAAATACACGTACACTCACAATGATCATTTAAAGCAGGTTCTGGAGCACACAGTAGATGAGTACGGAGAGGGAATTTTGGCAGTGTTCACAGCAGATGCCTTGGGCACTGAGGGCTGTTGAGAACCAAAGAAATTTTGTCTTTGGTTTTCTTTGAATTCTTCTAGACACATTGAGGACATGCTTCTATTCTTCTTATCACAGAGGGTTCTGCAAGAAGAATGTCTCTTCCTAGCACCTTAACTTCAGTGGCCATGCCAGTGTTTGGCCAGAATGAATAACACAGCCATTGTGCACTGAGAGCAGCACTCCCCAATGCCCCGGTGTATTCAGCAATGTTCTATATTCAACTACCACTGTTAGCATTAGTGTCAGCTGCTTTCTGGTTGGTCTCATTTGAGAAAGGAGACAGGAATGTGCACCAGGGACGTGTTCTAATTTTTATTTTTAGACAGATCTTTACGACCTTGAACAACTATCAAGAAAAAGAAGAACCCAGTGTTGTAAACAAACTGAACTAGAAATTCTAAGGTAATTACATGACTCAGGCAGTAGAGGCAAGGAACTGCAAAGGCTTTGTGGAGTAAAATGCTCGGTGCTTCCCATTTCCATTTCTGCTCCGACAAAGTACCTCTCCTGCAACCACTCACTGGACTCACTCTGTGACACACCTCAGTGCCACTGCTTTACCAACATCTTCCACTTCTGAGACTCCACATAAGTAGATCTGTAATGTCACAGAATCCCAAAGGAAACAAATGAGAAATTCTGACTTCTCAAATCCCAGTATAGACTTGAACTATAGTGGTAACTTGCTGATTTAGAAGCAGGAAGGATTAGGGGAGATCCTGGAAAGACTGATGTTTTGTTAGTCCTTTCAGGTAATTTTAAACTGATTTCTTACAGCATCGTGCTGGGTTACAGCCTGTAAACACTTGTATTAAATGGTAATATGCTTAAAAAAGCCTGATATGGAGTACATCAGCCCCCAGATAAATTCCTGTGAATTCTACCTGTGATAGACACAAAGTCAACTGAACTACACCAGCACACCAGTGTGTGCGTTGTATGGACCAGAAGAGTAAAATAAAATAACATGATTAAGGATTTTAGGCTTAGAGTGGGTGCATGTAATGCCTACTCCTCTGAGAATACAAGTTTATGGACAAAAAGTAATTTATTCACACAACCAACACTTCCACTTTCCTGCATAGTGCTGTAGGATGTGGGCATAACAGTCAAAGCCCAAACTGCACTACATGAGCAATATGTTCTGCTGGCTGTCCCCTTCCCTCTACCAATTTTCTACAAAAGGAGTAGCCCAATAAAAACAGGTGAACTACTTGTGGTAATGTGATGATGGCATTTCAAATAACTTCAGTTAGATTTTCAAACCATTCATTCCACAAGTTGCTTAGAAGTCGCTATACTACTTTTTTAATGTGCCTTACACTACATCCATGGGCAGGCTATATCTTGGATTGGCTATTTTGGAAAAACTCTAGCTGAGAAAAGAAATTGCACAATAACATAAGCCCTTGAATAATAGCAGATTTTCTGTGCTTTGAACTGAAGGCTGTATCTGCTGACTGCATCCTCAGGCTGGCCTGACCTCTCTGCAATGTCAGACATCTGTTATTGCAGGGGCTCTGGAATCTCACAGGTTTACTTGCCACAACACACTTGCCACGATGCAGCACACAACTATTCCAAATACACAGACACGTATCTCTTGTTTGCACTGGAGGACATCCAGTCCCTCAAAACTCATGCAGTAAGGCCACTTCCTAACAGAGGAGAGGATGTGTCTGCCCTGAAAGGAGCCATGTGCACCATGAGAAAGGTTCCATTTGCAGCCCTAAATAAAACGTCCTTTTGTATCTGTAAGTACAAACATGGAAGTTCAAATAGACAAAACAATCTGGGCACAGAAAGAGAAAACATTCTGTGCTGTTACATTGTTGTAAATCCTGAAATCAAAGGAATTACTCCCTGAACTGGGAATCAGGCTTCTGGAGTACAGTCTATTTTGATTTATTCCCTCATGATGATTAAAGTTAGTAGTCTCTGTACAACAAGTCTCATGATGAAGTCGGAAGATGATAGCGCAAACGATGAGGACCAACTTGTTGTCTGTGCCTGGCACCAGCAATTTGCAATGAAGTTTGCCTGCCTCAAATCACATCGCTGTTTATACTTCTCAGTATTTCAATAATTGAGACACTTGTGGAAAGGAAAAGCAGATCTCTCTGCAGATGAAAGTGATACAAGAAAACAGATACCGTGTTTTCATGCTGCTCCAGGAGGGAACCCTCCCAGCAGTTGCTCAGCATGCTGGGTGTGCGTACAAGCTTCTCCACTTTGTGAAGACTGCTTAGCAGTTTGGTTTAAAAACTGAAGTGTGATCTGCTTCTGCCTCTTGTTCTTTATCGTGATAGTTTGTCTGTCAGGACAGCCTTTCATGTCTCTCTGTGGATTCTTCTCACTTCCCCTACTTAGCTTTGGAGCTCTCTCAGGAATTTGTCTTTCTCACCTTGCCTTCTTATGGAAATTTCATGATATCTTCCTCTCATCTTTGCAGGACCCCCTCTGCTCCCCTTCATTCACTTGTAAAAAATAATCTATTTCATTTACATAGAAAAGAGAAGGCTGTGGGGAGACCTAATTAGGTCCTTGCAATATTTAAAGGGAGACTATAAAAAGCAGGGAAATAAACTTTTTACATGAGTAGATAGTAACAGGAAAAGGGGGAATGGTTTTAAACTAAAGGATGGAAGGTTTAGATTAGATGTCAGGAGGAAGGTTTTCACTGAGAGTGGTGAGAGATGCTGAAACAGGTTGCCCAGAGAGGCTGTGGATGCCCTGTACCTGGAGGTGCTCAAGGGCAGGTAGGATGGGGCACTGGGCAACCTGACCTAGTACCAGATCTAGTGGCTGGAAACCAGGGGGGTTGGAACTTGATGATCTTTGTGGTCCCTTCCAATCCATGCCATTCTGTGATTCTATGATTCTATGATTTCTTCCTTCTTTCCAACACATATTTGCCGGTATCTTAGCCAGAGCTGCCCAAATGTGCCTCCTAGTAGCCAAATGATTTTGTGGGTTTTTGTTAATAGCTTTTTAGCTACAGGAATTCTCAGCAGCAGATGGCTGAATGACAGCTGTTGTTGGGTTTGGTCATACTGAAATGCCACGTGAATAATGAAAATAGCCATTCCTGAAGATCCACCTTGCCAGATGTGCCTACATGATGACAGAACAGGTAACATACTCAGAAGGAAGAAAACTGCAAGTATGACAATTAGGAAAGGTTAAAGATCATGCATGAGTGCATGTATGGATGGCTGGTTAAGTGCTGAGAACTGCATTGCCCACTGTTGGGATACATGGAAAACAAGAAATGAAGTAGGACGAAGAGAAGGAGCAGCAACAAGAACATGATCTCAGTGACGTCAGCAAAATGAAGCTCCTACTCTCCATCCCTGCTCAGTGATCACTGTACTGGCTCTGGCTGCTGATAGCACCAGTGTGGGGCAAAGCTTTTGCTATGGAGGCCCAGGCTGTAAAGACAGCAACATTTTTCTGGGTGCTTTTAAAATTCAGTCCAGTGTTAACTACTGTTTACAGATACAGTTGCACTAAGTCAGACAGTACCTAAAACCAAACAACCTTCCACACTTACCCTCAGCAGACTTGAGGAAATTGGCAACAACTGTTTCAGCATAGTCATTCAATTACTATGAAAACCACAGTCACAAATTTTACAGCAAGGAAAAATCACTGGGAGGAGGGCATGACATTGTCATACTGCAGAGCAGAGCACTAGGAGGGAGGATATCTTATTGCAGCTCGAAATGGTGAGATAATGGTAACTTTATTTTATAAACTGCATACGCATCAATGACAACTTTAAGCTTAATGTACTGGAATGTCTTGAAATAACAGAAAAAGTATTAATCTGACCAGATAACAGGCACAGAACATCGTTAATGACAATGCCAGCAATAAAACCAGAGGAATTTTGTAGGCTTACATTGACCTGGGTTGCAGACCAACATTCCTTGTGTGTGTGTCAAACAGTTATTTATTTTTCCTTCCCCAGAAGGTTAGTATAGGAAAACATAACAGCATCTATCCTGTGCTACTGTAGCAATGAAGGCTTATGAAAATCGGGTCCACATTGCCTGTACATTCTGCGAGAAAGTAAGTCAGAAGTTACTGAGTACACTTATAGAAGTAGTGCAGTATAAATGAAAATAGTATCGGTGTCCTGAGAACTGTCGCTGTGCTAGCAAAGAGCTCAGTTGTTGTGTTTCCCAACAGCAACACCCAGAAAATTGGTGTGACTGGGAAAAATAGAGGTGTGGCTAGAACCACATCTAGTGCAAAATGATGATGTTGACCATTACATGGTTTATTATTCTGCTGTTTAATAAAGTTTGGTTTTGCATGGTAAGAGAGTGCACATTCACCACTGTAACAGAGAGCTCTGCTAAAAGATGTACCTACTGTTTAGCAGCTCCTTTCCTGTCAACTAGTTCTGTTTGAGGCTGTAAATGATCATGGCAGGGCGCAGCTGTGCCAAACCCAGAAGCATTACTAAATAAATGAGCAGCACCTCAAGCAGGGTTGTTACTGAAGTTACTTAAGTTCATTAACTGATGTCATGTTACTAATAATGCTGCCACTGATTTCTGCTGGAGCCTGTGGGGAGTAGAGCTATCCTACAACCTCCAGTGTCTGTTATCTGACCACAGCACTGGCTCAGCTGTTATAAAACTACATTCATTCAGTATGTATTTTAATCTTATTTCATGTGTTGCATTGAGCTATGTATTAATTTTTGCTCAGCTTTTGGCTTGCACTTCTTTCAAGGCATTTGCTCCTCCTTCTCTGCACTCAGCCCTGCCAGAGCCCTCCCACCACCTTCCAGCTGCCTTTAGCTGTGCTCAGGAGGCACTAGCACTTCACTATTTATCACATTACTGTGTCTCAATATCCTACTACTATAAAGACTTTCAATTATTTTTTTTCTGATATGCATTATTTATCTTCAGCTTTACAAGCTGAAGATAAAGGGTTTGATTTTGAAAGATAGTGAAAACTTTCAATTTCCATTACCTTATGTGGAAGGTAAAGATCTCCTCCTCCATTCTTTTCTGCTTTGCTTTTCTTTCTCAGACTTCTGGATTTCTGTAATCTCCCCAAATGCATCCACTCTGTTTTATCTATTGAAATGTTTTCTGTAATGTCATATTTGCTCCATCTCTCTCAAATAATGTATAATAAATTTCTTCTCATTCACAAACGTAAGTGCTTTTGCATACTATAATGCCGTTCAAGCAGAAGGAAAGCTATAACTGTTCTCCTGAGATTCTCCCTTGAATCCATGTACCAATTAAGGAAGTTATACTTCTAAATGAACATGCACGCAGGCCAAAGAGGAACCAGTGTTGTTCACTGTATAGGGAAATAATTTGGCTGAAGAGGAAAGCAATGAACAATTCATGATGGGAGAGCCCCTGACACCTCCTTCTAACAAGCACAGTAGTTGTGGGTTTTTTTATAATACAACCTTGCACATTAGTTAAATTGTATGTATTCACGGTACTCATCCTTTTGTTAAATGACCAAATTAAAAACAGTGTAAAACTCTACAATTAGTAAACACCTGAAATGTTATCTATTGAACACTGGTTTAGTCTTTGTTTTCTATCTTTCAGAGTGCTCACATAAGCAATAGTTTAAGGATGAAGGCCTGCGTTAAGGGAAAGCTGAAAGAGGGACTGTATCAAAAAGTGAAACCAATAGGGATCCCCTCATTCATTACCATGAACCCAAACAGTTATTACTGACACTGGAAGAATACTTACGTGCTTAGCGGAGTGTCTTCTGTGCATTCCCATTCTCCCTGGATTGGAAAAAATTGCCACTGAAGCAAAGTCAAGATCTGGAAATTCAGCCTTCCATTGATTTATAGTCTATAAAAATAAAAGGTAAAGAGCAGAAAACAGAGTAAATAAAGGTTGATAATAGCACATTTTAGGTATATGCTAAATCCAACACATTCTAGGAATAATAAATTATTTTCTAAAATGTTTCAATGAAGAAATTAATTCTACAATTAAGGATCATCTTAACCTTCTTAATTGGTTTAAAATGAACTAAGATGATTTTCATCTGCTGTGTAAATCTGTTTCTAGCAGAAAAATAACTCTGAAGAATAGTGCTCGACATTTTTCAGAATGACTCTCATATAATGGCTCAGAAGATGCTCTGAGAATAATGGCACTGTACAACCTTTAGGTATGATGCTTCCCAACCCTGCATTTCATTACTGATATTTGCAGACAAATGAATGATCAGAATTCTCCCGTCTCTAAATCCAACTGAAAGTTCCAGTGAGTAAACTTACATAGGTATCATCTGGAGAAAAAAGTGTAAAGCAAATCAGTGGCATGTTGGGAGAAGACCAAACAACAATAACAATAGAGGCTGTGTATTTGTTTGTTATAACCTTTTTCTTATTGCTAATCTACCCACTAATAGGCAAGAAGGCACCAAGTGGCTGGATATAGCAGAATCCCATGGCACCATGAAGGCTGCATCATCCCCTGCTGGAGAGGGGTGAGCTGCGTACCCATGGGTGAAAGCAGACACTGCCAGCTCAATCACAGGCTCTTCCTTTCCTGCCAAAGAGAACTGGAATTGTTCTAAAGTGCAAAAAGAGACAGAAACCACTGACTTCAGTGGAATGTGAGGCATGCTTTCTCTTTTGTTTTCCAGCTTGTTTGACTATTAAAAGAAAACACTGTCTCTAGCTTTGAATCTCTCCAACTATAATATTGGCCAAAGCAGAAAGGTGCTGAGCTCTTTCTGGGAAGGTGCAGAGCTCCATTCATTCCCATCAAGGCACTGTAACAGCAAAGGGGCAGCCTCCTGATGCTGAAACGTGTTTTGCAGCTTTCCAACTCTAACGTTTCTGTGTCACAAAGCCGCCCTGCTGGTACTAAATCTAATCAGTACCACGTGCCCCATCTCTCATGTAAGCATGTTTTGAAGAATACTTTCTACAATAGCTCATCTGTGGATTCAACCACAAATGAAATGTCTTGCTCATGTTGCACTGCCTTTCCTGCCTGCCTGCAAAGAATGAAAAGCTCCTACAGTTATCAGACTCTCCCTCTTCTTCAGTCTGAACCCATTCAGCATGCCTCCAGGGTAGCTGTACTTCTCAACTCCCTGTAAGCACATATATGCATGCACATGCACATATAAATATATCGCAGTCGTTTCCCGTTGCTACGGAAATTGGAAATGAATATGGAATACTTTTGAATCAAAAAACCTTTAAAAAACATTATAACAACGAAAATCGACTGGTTCCAGTATGCACATATCTGAATTCAAGAGAACCGTACGAATTGCTAAATAAATCTCACAATGAAAATAATTTCTTCCCATCAAGACCTTAAACCTTGTAAATAAATATACATATAAACTAAAAATTGTGTACCCATCTTCTTACATATACAGTCCTACTAACAACCAAGTTACCCAGCCATTCACCAACACCTCTGAGGATGTTTGCTGCCCACAGTTAGAGCTTATTCCCACTTACTACCTTGAAAAATGTTTATGAAAAAAAGATTTTATTCTCTCTGCTAAATGTTTGCAGGTTCTCCTTTTATTGATTCTCGTACTTTTTATCTCATGGATTCCTGCAAAAAGTATGTTGGCCCTTTGATGTTGGCCTCTCCGTATAATTCCTTCTGCTGAAACTCCTTACACTGCCAGTTCTGTGTGCAGCAAGGTTCCCTAATTCCTGGCTATCTGGGAAACAAAAGACTGAATGGTTCCTTGTGAATATCACCACTGGATGGTTAGCTCAGATCTCCTTACCTAAAATGAGTCAGATTTTGATACCAACTGCTGTTTCATTTTCTCAGTTGAAATTTGAACAGGCTTTTGGTATGCTCATTCTCCCGTACATATGTAAAACACTACATGGTCGTTTGTTTTTAATTCATAGAAAGCTCACTAGTTTTTTGAGGTTACTCTATTGCTGTTTATACTGTGTCGTTCCTGAATGGCAGAGGAGGACCCTCAGACCCGACACAGGAAATCGTTCAAATTCCTGGTATTCCTGAAGCAAACTTCCCCTCAGTCCCTTCCTCTTTTCTCTTCCCTTGCACAAAGCTGCAAAGTGCAAGCTACAGCGCTGAGCTAATTTGCCATCAGATGGACTGTTCTACCTGATCAACCAAAGCTGCATTTTTAAGGTCAATCACACAGTGTTCATGAATTAATAAAACACAGATGCCATTTGCTCAGTAATATTTTACTGTTCTTAAAAGCTTTCTATCTGAGGAACTCAAAATATTTCATTAGCATTAGTGAGCTAATCTTCATAGCTCCCTTGTGAGTTATTGTCCCATTTTATAGCCGAGGAAATAAATGCAAATAGATCAAATGGCTCATTTAGAGTCACAACAGAAATAGTAATATTTGTATTTCGGCAATACACAGAGGCTGGATCTGAAATCTATGCCTCGGGGGTTGCGCAGACATACACACTCAATTTTCAGCCCTACAGAACTTACATTCTAAATGAAGACAAACACGAGGTTGTGGCGGAAACAGAGGCACAGAGGGGCGAAATGACTTTCCTTTAGTCAGACAGAAATCCAGATCACTGATGCCACACTGAGATAAATGCAGTATAAATGTCAAACCTCCTTACTAAATAAAGTCCAGACATGCAATTCCAAGCCAGAAGAAAAAAACTACCCTTTTCTTTCATCCACCCTTTGTCATTCTTCCTTTTTTAATGTGGTATTAATCTCATATTGTATTACAAATGTTTTCTGGTACCTTGAGATAGTCTTGGATGGGGAACACAGCTTTAGCTTTCCCAAAGAGAGGCACGTTCTCCTGTGTAGCAGATACACAATCAGCCAAAGAACTCTTCCTTTAGCTCTTGAAGCTGCAAATATCTTCTAACGTATGTTCTATCAGTGTTTCAGCAGAACTATTCCAGCAATGATTCTAGGAAGTAATAAACTGGGAAACACCTAATATAAAACTTCTTATGTGCAAGTCCACAACAGAATATATTGTTTGTATTCTTCCCATTTTTCTGTTTCAGTTAGCAAAATAGAAAGACTACGTTGGTCCTTTCAAATAAAACCAACAAACCAAGCAGGCTTTATAAACAACAGTGGCAATTAATGGTAAGACGAAGTCCAACAGGAAATTAGCAGGATTATAATATATTCATTTGATTTTATTTTCTCCAGTTCAGTTCACTTCAGGAATTATATCAAAGATGAAACTGCCTGAGAACAAGTTTTGGGGTATGTTACTGGGCATACTTGACTGCCAGGAGCCAAAGTCCCAGTGAAAATCATATTGCACAATGCATGAACCACTTTGGAGGAACCCACTTGGCAACACAGTAAGATTCCATCCATTCATGGATGGGGAGGAACCATCTGTCATTTTACTTCTCCTCTTTCCCCAGTCAGACAAAAAGTGCAGAGATGCAGACAGAGGGTCACCCCTCACTTTTAGTCTTGCATAGAACATCAGTGACACTACAGGAACTTGAGCAGAATGTACATTTTTTCTCATATTTGCAAACCTTAAAGGAGAGTGAAAGACTGTTATCTCTTCCATAAGCTATTTGGGATGCTCCTACAAAGGGCTCTGAAAAAGCTATGAAAGATTATACCTTGTATGTACTGACTATTTAATACATGAATATTTGGATATCTGTGAGAATTAAAAATAGTATTTGCTTACTTTGATATCAAAAGTAAAGCAAAGTCTTCCTCCTTTCCCTAGAGAAAAATAAATGCTTTTTTCTTGTAAGAGAAGCGTTTTTATACAAGGGCTAATTCTTGTTAAACTGGGCCTGAACCAATTAACCTATTTCTTACTGTCAGATTTAATTGTAAATTGACCTAATTGAAGACTATAACCTGTGGTACACCTGTCTGCATTGCGTTTTTGTATTGAGTACAAAAAACATCACATCTGGAATAGGCAGTGCACAGAGGAATTAAACTTAAATGTGAGGCTGCTGTGCTTTTTGATAAGCATTTCAGCAGCTAAGCATTTCCAGTAGATAAGGAGAGAGTCTGTTGATTTTGGTGAGCACAAAATAGGTCTCTTCTGAACTCTCCCTGGGTTCCTGTCAATGAAATTACTCTAGATATACACTGGTATTAGTTACACGTGAAAGGAGTGATCTATTTTTAAGAAATGATCCAGAATCTGAAGAGAATACACAGAGAAGCTGTATTTTAATAACTTCCCATCCACTAATTTCTAAGAGTTTCAGGCAACTGCACTAACGTATAGGTCTTGCTATCTACTACTTGTTTATTAGTCCACTATTACAACAAGGAAACATATCTGGAACACAACTAGATTCCTGTAAACTGAAATTCCTTGTTATACAGTCCATCCCCTTTTTTTTTCTGCCAAGGGTAAATCCTACCAGCAGAAATTCAGCATGCCATTTGTGTTATGTTTTGGTTTAAAGCAAAGTGGACTGAAATATCCTTCCTTTTTAACATACAGTTTGTTCAGCATTTAAGTCACTGGTGTTTCATTTCTGTTTCAAAAGACTAATCGGCATATATACAGATGTACATACGTGTGTATGTAGATGACAAAATGTCACACCTATACATAACTCAAAGTTCCTTTCTATACTACATTTAATATGTATTTGAGCTTGTACAGAGCCTGCCTGGATGTGTCCTTGTTCTATCTGAGAGCCTTGCCCTAAATTACAGATAATTGAAAGTGGACCAAAAGCAGAAGGCAGTCAGAGTACTTGAGAAAAAGTTATAAATACTTTAAAGAGCTTGTTAGAGAAGAAAGAATCATTTGACCGGGCTGAGGTCTGTAGCATATGTCATTTTGCTCGAGGTTGTTTTGACTATAGTGGATACTGCATGGGATGATTGAATACTCTGGTTTCTACTTCCTTTGCCTGAAAAATGACCAGCAACCAGAACTATCGCATTTTGACAGATGGAAAACAGTGGTACAGCAGATTTTGCAAGAACTTTTTTTTTTGTTTGGGTGGATGCTCAGAAGTATACTTTCACCTCTGCTGTGCACAAAAGTAGGATGGAACAGAGAGACTTGAAGATTTGACTTAGCTCACACATACTGAGCTAAGCCTAACAGAACTCTACAAAGAGATCCTATGGCCCCATAAATTTTGCAAGTTGCAAAAGGCCATGGATACGTCAACTGATTCATTTCTCTGGTACTGGAAAACTGACTTCGCTGCAGTAACATGCTGTACTTTAAAGGTCAGACAGAATAGGACTCTGATAAATCAGGATGAAAACCACAGGATGGGCCCATGAAAACAAAACAAGGAGCTTTAAAACAAGTAATGAAGTATGTAAAATAGCCAGAATTCTCTTTTGGTCTGATTAGAATAGAAAACCTATAAGTAGGAAAGGAGGACATTTTCTGTTGCCTGTAGCATTTTTCAAGTGCCCTTAAAGTACTGAGATGACATTAGAATCATTTTCTTCACTTTTGCTTTATTGATTTGAACAGTAGTTGTTCCAGTAGCTGTTCCAGGAAAGAGGGAATCTCATACAGTTCTCTTTCCCATATACTTACTACTTCATATATGTACACAATCTGCTCTCTTCTTCAGAGAAAACATTTAAATTCCAAAATAGGAAAACACACTTTGAACTTTCAGCCCTTAACAGCAACAGCAGTTGTCACTTATTATAAGAATTAAAATGATGAGAGCAAATACACTGAAGTAAAACTTAAAATACCCATACCAATCTTTTGGAATACCAAAGCAATGACTGGTAGGTGGCCAAACGTGCAAGTGAGAGAGCTTGGCAAGAATAGGGTTCTGGCTTTCACTGATAGCCAATAAACAAGTATTCTGCTCTCAAGGTACATTAAATTGAGTATACTGGTTTTGATTATTAACTTTTGTGTATTTTAAGCATGTGCAGACTCACAATTTATAGAATCTAGCTTTAGCACTCAATCTGCTTATTTGTCTCAGCAGTCAGAAAGCAACATACAGCGACCACAACAGCTTGCTCAAACCTTCCTGTTTCTTACCTAAGTTCAAACATAAGAGTGACATTAACAAGTACATCACTCGTATCAAAAGTCCAGACTTTGTGGAGCACTCTATTTTATTGTAGGTTAATTTCATTCTTATATTACTACTGTAAAAGAAGTCTAGAAATCGGACATCTATCATTCTCATTAATTCAGCAGGAAGATACAAGCATTCAGCATTAACCAGGATCCGCACCTGAAGAATAACATCTATCAAAGACAAATAACCTGTGCCATAACCCTAATTACACATATCATTGAAATACAATGGTGTTTTGGTTTTGACCAAATATATATTTACTTCAAGCCTTACTCTGAAATTAAATTACTGTACCTCAAATTATTGTGGACTATAGACCTAAACAATTTCAGAGCTGTCTTTTTCACCAGCTCCTGTGAACTACCATAAGAATGCTAATGATGCTTAACCTGACAAATGAAGTTGGGATTGTTTTCTTTTCAGCAAGTACAATTATTCTGCTAGAAGCAAGAACAGGTAAAACATGAGGTACCTGGATATGTCTCCTATGTAAAATAAGGTGCACTACAGAGATTCCGGAGCTCTTGAAAACCTGAACTAGTACTCTCATGTGGCATGACACACTGCCAGTGGAGATATTTGCTTAGGTACAAAAAAGATTGCAAAAAAGATCTTATGATTTGCTTAGAAAAATTAGAGTTTTTAGTACAAAATAAGACTGGAATACCAATATGTGAGATACTCTTTTGCAATGGTGACTGCAAATTAGACTCTATGGCATGAATGGAGCTAAAACGATATAGGTTGGCTGCTGCAGGTTTTCTTCTTTTTTTCTTTTTTTCTTTTTCTTTTTTTCTTTTTCTTTTTTCATAAAGAGCAGTTTAGATTGAAAGTACATGACCAAGTAAACAGGCCAGAAGGGATGTTAACTGATCCCCCGCGGGGAAGCTTGTCAGAACCTGTAAATATTTCTGTTTTGATATTACAAACAAACCACTTCATACAGACTGAAATGCTTGGTTATTTGTACATGTCATTATCATTGATGTGATTCCCAAGGCAAGTTCTAAATTTTATCAAAGACTTCCTTTTCCTCATTTAAAGTGGAATGATTTCCTCGTATGGTTTTATGAATGGGACAGAAAAGCTGATAAGATTGCTTCCTTCCTCTGTTAGACACGCTTGGACTTCTGCCATGCCATTTTGAGAATTAATACGTTTGCTTTCCTGACCACTGCAGGAGCAACACACGGGTGGTGACTCTCTCCATTCACAAAATGTAGTTAGATAATTGATGATAATTGATGTAAGCAGCAGAGAATCAAACTGACAGGCTTGCAGGCAAACTATTCAGCTTCTCTGCTATTGCATTTACAATAGCCCACTGCTGTAAGGACTATTGCAACAGTACTATGGAGGAAGGCACTTCCTCCTCAGAAGACCACCTGTGAACTACCATAAACTTCCTTCACAAGGGAGGTAGTAAGGGCCCTAAGCTCTCCTCCTTCACTTTCCTTGTTATTCTGCTGCTCTCCTCTTCCCCATCATATGCTTTTGATATGGAGCTCTATACTTATCAGCCCTTTACACATCACAGTGAAGTAGGTGTGAGGGAGATGATACCATGACCTTATTTAATCCTGCACTGTATTTCTCCTATGAAGGAGAATCACTAGGGCTGCAGCCAAAAGTGATTCTGCAGTTCTGTGTCAATATGGGGAAGATCTTTCCCTTCCCATTTCATCCCCACAGCAGGAAGAACAAATTTAGATTCAACAGAATCTTCAGTATTTATCACACAGGCTCTTGCATCCTATATTGGACTTCAGCCCAATGTGTGAGTGAGCGAAGCACAGAGGGAGCTTGGTATGACTCCCGCGTATAGACTTCAAGAGGTATGAGTTGCTGCAGTTATCTAGTTCCTCAATACAAGCATGAAAGCAGCAGCTGTTTTTACAAGATACACACTATCACATCCCCCTGGGTAAAAAGAAAGAATCAGTCCTGAACTGCTATATAATGCTTTAACTAAAAAGGACTCCTGTTAGTTGACAAAGTTCCCATAGCCCTTTTTTTCCTGTGCCAGTTTTAGCCATATTTAATTTGTGGGAGAGTCTTCTGGAAGACAAACTGGTGTGACACAGCCCAGAGCATCCAGAGCACTTCAGATGCTTCCTTCTGAGGCTGCACTAGAACTACCATCAGGTCCTTTGTGGTTACTCACCATTCCTGCTCCAAGAAAGAGCAAAGCTCTGGGCATATCTCTGATTGTCCTAGAACACCTATGTAATACTTACTGACCAGGAAACTATTGTGAGAAGGGTGGAATTTTCATGCAGCGCATTTTTCTGAGGGGCAGTATCTGCATGATAATGCAAAGAATGATCCAGGTTAGTTCTCTGGAAAAGAATGCAACCACTATACACACACAGACGTACACGTTTAGATACCTCTGTGCAAGTACTTGCATCCATACATACACGTAAGTACTTATATAAAAGTACTTCTATGCAAGCGCTGTAATTATTTGTTCCTTTGATTCCTTACATTTTATACAAGGCTAACCAAGCAAATTATGTGCTCTCCGGATTCCAAAAAAATAAAGTGTCATCCATTCAACTGCTGAGAGTGGCACTTGTAACAATATGGAACAAATTAAATTCCTGAGTTATGATATGGTTAAGTTGAATATGGCTTGGAAAAACTGCACTTCTAGTGAAAATCAACCTCTTGAGCAAATTTAAGAGGTGAAGTCATAATGTGGGCTGCTTACTGCCAGAGGAAAACAATGTCAACCCACGCTGAAATGCTGACTGACCTGGCAGTAGTCTGAATATTTAGGGTATTAAAAGTATAATTATTCAGAAGACTGTAGTTGTTGGATTTGTTAAAAGCTGATTTTTAACTCTAAAATCTGAACTTTGTATCTTCATCACAGTAAAAAGCAATACAAACAGGGTGAGGGAAGAAACAGATCAAGAAAGCTTGCAAAGTAATGGGCTTTAATTTTCCATGACACAAAAATATGTGGTCTAGTGGTCTGGGTACTGTAGCAGGAGCCAGGAATTTCATGTTCCCCAGCCAGTCTGGATCTCCCAGAAGTCTTAAGGAAGCCGATGACCTATACGCTGTTGTATTTCAGAGGAAAGAAAGTTCAGTAAAAAGCAATGGCAAAAATCTAATGATTTTTTTCGTTTGTTTTTTACCAAAGGTGGAGAGATCTATAGCTATAAATTGGGACAGAGAGATTTCCCCAAACTGACCCATTCCCGAAGAACAACAGGAGAACATAAAATAAAGCATTTGCTTGGTTTGTGGGTAGAAACAAAACTCTTTAGCATAAGTTGGACCTTTGCAAAAGGGCCTACAAAATGTAGTACAGATTGAAAATCCACAGATCCCAAGGAAGTGAAAGAATGCTCCATTGAATTGCTGCTTCTCTAAAAATGTACGCAGCCTTCTAGAGAATCACAGACTTCCTCTGGACATTGAAGAAGTTCATAGAAGAAATATCAGTTTCTGTCACTACTGATTATTATGACTATTGCGATGAGCTGATATTTGTAAATAGTGTCTCACTTTCTCTAAGAACTGGAAAGACAGTCTTTAAAGAAAGAATCAGACTTCTACGCCTGAAGCTCTCTGTTTCTTGTTTAGACTTTACAG
This sequence comes from Bambusicola thoracicus, assembly GCA_002909625.1. Lineage (NCBI taxonomy): Eukaryota > Metazoa > Chordata > Aves > Galliformes > Phasianidae > Bambusicola > Bambusicola thoracicus. Next base: position 18,981 of record PPHD01001313.1, read on the forward strand.
TGAAACGTTACCTAGGAAGTTGCTTGGCCTTGCTTTTCTATTTGGCAACAGAAATACAAGATAACGTACAGCAAGTACATAGATTAAAGGCGGTGAACAAACATCGGGTATGTTTGAAACTGACTCTGGAGGACTAGGCATATTTTTGTTTTTGTTGCTTTGAGTTACAAAGTTGTCAATTCATGACATGCTACATGTCGATAACAATTCTAAAAGAGAGCACACTCCCCAAAGTCAGTACTTCTGAGAAAGATTATGCAGCACTCCGCTCTCTTCCACTTGGTGTTGCCTCTGAGCATCTGCCAGTGCACGAGTGTTTTCTGAAAGCCACCGACATCAGGCATCAGACACAGGCTTCATATGAGTCATAGTGGTGAAAGAATAAGGCAGACTGCAGCTGGACAAATTTATATTCTTTCAAAAATGCAGATTCAGAAAGCCAACTTTATACTGCCTCATAGTATATGTTCATCCATACTAATTAAATCAAACATTAAATCAATACCTTGAGATTGAACGTGTGTTTATGAAGTTAACAGCTACAAATGAAGTGGATATGTTTCCTGCCAGCCACGTGTTGGCTGGCAACGTATGGCATTCCCACCTTCGGAAGCATAAATGTAAAAGTTGGAAAACAGAACAGTAGTGCACAACAGAAATTGCTTATTTCACATGCTGTAAGCAGCTTGAAAACCCATGGAAATTGTGATTTTCCTTAACTTTAAATAATAGAATAATTATGCAAGGTAATCTGCAACTTTTCTGTGCAATAATTCTTGGTCTGCTGCTTGAATATTTGAACATTTGCCATTCCAAATATGTATTTCAAATGCTGTTCCCAGAAACTTAGGTCAGCTGACAGGTTTTGTTCCTTTGTTGACAAATCAGATAAGTAATTACAGTACATAAGTATAGAAGAGTGATTCTACGAGTGTCGATTCTTTCTGAAGTGTTAATGCCATTTCAGTTGGTCATTTGCATTCACTCACCCACATTCTCAAATATTTCTGTCTTCTCAGCCTACCTTTTTAATATTTTTAAAATGCCTTTAAAGTAACACAGTCACCCTCCTTTTTAATACGTCTTCTCTTTTCTGTAACAATGCAAAGATTTTCAAACAATGATGCACAGAGAGATGTTAGGCTGAAACATCTGTTTGGTTTCATGCCTTATTGACCTTTTGGACCTTACTGTATTTATTCTGCCTCTATCCTGACAATGAGTTTGAGTTTTGAGCTTCTTTGAACATCTTACACTATGTCAGTAAAACAGTATTGCTTTAATGTTATTTAGATTCTCGTATCTAGAAACTTCAGTTTATACATACTGCTGCACGGGGTGATAAATGATCACCCTTTATAATTTAAGACAAAAGCATTCATTTGCTCTGCTAAATTATGACAGTCCCCTTCCTTGCACTTCCAGTAGAATTTGTACATCAGTTCCTAAATATTCCAGCCAATTTTTTTTTTTTTCCGGTGCTTCCTCTGGGAAATTATTTCACAACCCAATGGGTTTCTCTTCAGCTGAGGTTTTCTGTTCCCTTTTTGAAGTGTAGTATTTCCCTTGGTATTGCCTAATACACCACTTAGAATGGAATCCCTGTTAAGAAGGGCCACAGTGGAGTTTTAAAGACTGTGTTCTTTTGTATTAGAGGTAACTTTATGGGATGTAATATGCTTCTCATCATTTTATCATTGTATATTTTGAAGTACAAGTTAAACAAACAAGCAAATTAAGCCTTTGGGACACTCAGCAACAATGTTAGCCTGCAGCTACACAGTATACAACTAATTCATCTCAGGCTTAATCTGCAATATTCCTTTATATCCTATGACATTTGTCACCAGGTCTCTTTTCATAGAATGTCCTGAGTTGAGAAGGACCACAATGATCATCTAGTTTCAACCCCCCTGCTATATACAGTCACCAACCACTAGACCAGGCTGCCCAAAACCACATCCATCCCAGCCCTGAATGCCTCCAAGGATGGAGCATCTACAGCCTCCCTGAACAACCTGTTCCAGTGCATCACCCTCTGAGTGAAAAACTTCTTCCTAATATCCAACCTAAATCTCCTGTCTCAGTTTAAAACCATTCCCCCATGTTCTTTTGACCATCTTTTGATGTCATCACTCTTACACACTATTTTACTGACCAACCTAACACGTACACTGTATGATATATGTGTATTTTTTCACTGCAGCTAACACTGAATGAGTTTATTTTTCATTTATAATTTGGAGGAGATGAAAATAATTTGCTCCTAATCCTTGAATCTTTACAGATATGGTTTGACTCTATATTTAAAGGACTAAGTTTATCTCTGGAGTAAACCTGTTGACAATTAACATTCTACATGAAACAAACATTACGTCCCCCACACTTTAAAGAAAGATGTGCTGGGACTGAATGATTCAATAGTGCTAGTGATTTCACTTAAAAAAAAAAAACAAAAAACCATGGTGTTTTCTAGTTGATAGATTTAAACCACAGCAATGGAATCATCAGCACCAGAGTTATAGTGGTAGACTACCCTATGAAGGTCTATTGGTCACCACATTCTTCAAACATAAGAATTCCTGCTTACAATTAGAGTGAAAGCAAAGTGGCTGCCAAACATCTGTGAGAAATTGAAGACTGCTCATTTATAATCTGAAACCTGAGTGGACAGCCAGTCGTTGGCCTCTTCCGTCTAGACTGCTGCTGCTTCCCACCCCCACATGAGAGGGTCAGCCAGGATACCAGTGACCAAAGCATCTCATTCAAGTAATCAGAGTTCACTTGCGTACTCTTTTCTCCCACCTCCATCAAAACATCAGTAACAGGAAAGCATGATTTTAAAGTTGACAGCTATGAAAATAAAATGCCTGGCAGAAGTTCTAAGGAAAGGCATGCCCTGGTTTCAATTTGTATTACGTAGAGGGCCCCTAAAAGTGAAAAAGCATGTGGTATGCTCGAGGCCCCTTGCAGCTAAAGCACTGGAAAGAGAGTAAGTTCATTTATGCCCTATTTTATTTGCAAGATTTTTCACATGAAGGTACTTTTTTAATCTCTCAGGGTTCCCTCCTTAAGCCTCTTTGGCTTTTTACCTCTCACAAAAAGCTGTCATCTAGAGAACTCAAACTACTGAGCTTGCGAAGTGCTAGTTAAGCTTCCCAAATTGCACTGAAAAAAGATAGGTATTATATTCTTTCATATGACAGACTGGTAATTTATGACAATATATTTTCAGAAAAAAAACTGTGAAGAGCTGCCTGAATTTGCATGGCAACATTTTGAAGTAACATACAGTGAAGTGCAAGTAGTTTGAAGCTGGTTTTAGATGGGTTGATCATTCAGTCAGTCAGCTGAGTTTAATTACTAATTTACAACATAAACAAGCCAAAATGCGAAGGTGTACACATCATATGACAGCATGGCTGTAATGAAATAAACATCATTATAGTGTCAAGCTGGAAAGATTTGGATTCATTTAATTAACATCAACATGAAGCCAGCATAGCGCAGTGAATAGGTCAAGATCTCAAAAGAGGTGATCGTCAATGAAACTGGAGTAATGCCATTACAGTATTTGGGGCAAGAAGCTGGAGAAACACGATGCTGATGGGGACTCATACATTTAATCCATTTTGAAAGTTCACATTTTGGTAACTAAGAGCTATTATTCTACACTTCAATCTCTATCTTTTTCCATCAGTGAGAGGGGAGGGTATCAACTTGTCATTTAAGCCAAAGCTTTTAGCATTTATTCATTATTATATAGTTTTGTACACAGTAGATTAGATACAAAAATTTGTATAGAAACAACTATGATTAACAGGATAAAATGCCTCTTTCTAGTTCCCATGGCATTTTCTTGCAGAGAATTGGATCTCCTTTCTTAAAAAATAAGAATAAAAAAACCCCACAAGCCTAGCTGTGAATTCTGTTGTATTTTTATCTATTTTAACAGCTTAAATGTTCTGATTCATGGGAAGTGCTTTTTGCTTTTAATGACACAGTATTTGACAGGTTCATGTTAAATCATTAATCATATTCCTCATGTTTCAGTTGTTGCTTTTGGTATAATAGCAGAAACGGTCACACAACTGCAACCATGGAGAAAGAACAGGGAGACAGTTAAAAACAAAGTACTGATAACCACAGTGAAGATGGTTGATAAGCATGGCAGAGAGGTCGCAATCACACAGCTATCGCCACACTCCCTAAGTTTGAGTTGAAACTTGGTATTTGACTGAACAGATCAGAGACACAGAGCTTGCAAATAGGTTACAGCTTAATTTTAGTAAAACTATTTCTTAATTATCACAGTCTACTGAAAAACCATATCTTCACAGATGCAATGCAGCAGATATACTAGGTATTTTAAAAAGAAAGTGCTTGAGAAAACATGCAATCTAAAAAGAATAGAATGAAATATGAATGGAAGGTGGATTTTTTTCCATTGTACATGTTGGAAACTAAAACTTGGAGTGACTTCAAGCTTAGCCCAAAACATAATGATTTCTACAGGCTCCATCTAGGCTCTTGGATCATGCCAACACTGCTTCTAAATGTCACCCCAGTGACTACCAGACTGTACACACAACTGCGCAAGGGGATTTGGTGAGATGGTGTGATAATGCAGACTACTCTGTGGGATACATGATGCAAGTAGCAGAGACATAACTGATAATTAAAGCTTTCAAGGAGATGCTGGAAGATTCTGCAAATCTGGGTGTTTCCAGAGGCTCCCCTCAGTTTGTCAACAGTCTGTCTTTATGATTCCCCAAGGGCAATCCAAATTTAAAATGAAGATCATCAGGGAACGTGGCTTTACAGACACTATCATAGGCATTTTATCCACATAGGTGAAGCCTAAATGAATCCTCAGTGCCATACAGGCATTGGAATCTAAATCAAAGCTTCCCATAATTCAGAAATAACCTGTTTCTCTAGTCCAGGTCCTTAAGAAATTAAATGGTTTAGTTCCTCCAAAAACACACAAGTGAAGCGTGGATGCTTCCCTAGATCTCCGGACAAGGAATCGTGTTAAAATGTGTGTAACCTCAAAGAAAGTTCCATACATGGTGTGGCTGTTAAAACAGGCCTTATGAAGTGCTCCCTTCGCTCAAAGTTCATTTTCCTGAAACCCTTTTGTTGGTCTGATCCTATGCACATGATCTGGGTACGTATGTTTGAGCTATATGTTCTCTCAGTACCCCAAAGAGGAGTGCATTACACTTCATGGAAGATAGAAGAAATACAAACATAAATGGTCTTATTTAAGACGACTATAGTAGTGAACAAATCCGAGACACATCCAAACGAAATTTCTGGTAATGTATTTTCAAATGGAATTATTTACTTAAAGAATGTGTATCATTTCTAAGGCATCACTTATCTCCAGTAACGGTCTCCTGCTACTTAAATGAAAGAGGTTTCCTGGTGAATGCAAATCATCACTGATTTCTATACAGTCAGAATCTGCTTGTTCATTTTTTATTTCCACTTCCTTTCCCCTCAGTATTGCTTTATGCTCTGGCTGTGGACAGCTTAGCATTGCCTTCACTGCCACTTAATTTAAGCTAGCAGTGTAGATGCTGTAAGCACATGACTTCATGGATGTCTTATCCGTGTATTTGCTGCACTACTGTGCTTGAATTATTTGAAGCTATTCTTTTATCAGAGATGTCCTAAAATTTCTGTCAGACCTGTGCAGGCATTAGGCCTGGTAACACAGGTGGAAGTAGTTCCTGCATGGATATGCAAAAATGAATTGATTTGTTTATTCTAATTTGTTCACTATAGACCAGATCCTGCCACTTGCATATGCTAGCAATTTCCATGGTATCAAATATAATGGCAGACTACATAACCGAGCCACTATCATTTCATTCAAAAAAAGTCCCTGTATGTAGAAAGCAGCTGCAAAAGATGTTTACCGGGTGCTTTTCAGTTTTCAGTAGGGCATATTAGGCCAATGTTTGAAGTTATAAAATAAATTAAACCTCACAATCTCAGATGAACACGAGTCTGAGATTTTAACAAGTAATATTCAGCCACAGGCCTTCTAAAAAAGACTGAATATCAACTTGCTTACAACATGCCTTATGGAACCGTTTTCTAAGCTGTAGGTTCTACAGACCTTAAGCAGCCTGTTAAGATCTGCACAACAGATAAAAAAGTGTAACATTTTGACTATCTCAGTTTGTCCTCTATGCTTATTTTCTTATTGCACTTCCCATACTTCAGTTTAAGTAACAGAATTTACAAGTTTGCAGCTTTCAACAGCTGCAGTTGCTCTGCCGGTTAAGTCTTTATATGAACATATTATCTTCCTTCTCCAGAAGATTTTGAAGTTTCCAACATCATAAATTATCTGCCATTATATGTTCACATGCAGATATGAGTAAATATTTACGATTCAGATCAGAATTAAGCAATTATTATAATATTCGTTAAGATTATCTCAATATTCTTTCTTTCAGGGCAATATTCTTCATTAATAGGACATGGTCATCCCCCATAAGATCTCTCTAGTAGGGAAACTTAGAATCACGGAACCATGGAATCACAGAATGGTTGGGTTGGAAGGGACCTTAAAGCCCATCAGCTTCCAATCTGTACCATGGGCCATCTGCCCCCTTCCTCTATCCCCTTGCCCGGTGGGCCTCAGGGCAAGGAACTCATAGCTCTCTGGGCAGCAGTGCCAGTGCCTCACCACCCTCTGAGTATAAAGAATATAAAGAAGGGTAATATCTAATCATCATGTGGACTTCCTTACATTATATGTCAGACATTCAACAAAAAAACTAAGTATTTTTCCAACCAATTCTGTGTCCATCCATTCCTTCCTTAAAATGGCATTGTCAATCTTCTTTTCTGCCTGGGTCCTGAAGGTTATATTATGCATAAGTGTGTATAAAACACATTTATTTGCATATTTACACAAATACTCATTCTATTTCTTCTGAAAATCTATTCCACATTTAGCAAATTTTATATTGAATTTTAACTTTTTTTTTCATTTTTTACGCATCTGCTTACTCCTTGCATCCAGCTCAATGCTTACCTTGCCCAACTTTAAGTATTTACTCCTTCATTTTAGGTGCAGATATTGTACAAACATATACTTGACTCTTTGCCCCTGCTACAGCTGTCACCTTTTCCTTCCATGTACCGAGCTCACTGGCCCTGGCTTCAAGCAGCAGAGACTGCAGAGGATGACAAGGGATTTTATAAGTCACCAGTTCTTAGCAGCAGGAAGAAGGAAAAGCAGAGTAAGCTCCTCCCTCTTGCCATTGCATCCTGCCCAGCTCTAGAAGCCTCAGATTCCTGGTGCAACGCTATTGGGAGGGTTTATACTTTTGCACACTGCTGCTATTTCCTGCAGTTGCCATGCAGCAGGGAAGCACTGGGTGCACAAGTTTCTCTGCCTACCCTTTGATGAAAGACTCTGTACTGCCCTTCTACATATACAGACCAGTTTTTCCGCAACGTATATTCAGGGACCTGAGGACTGAATACAGAAGTAAGCTCAAGTGAAGAAATTTGGACAAAGATTGGAAGACTCTTATTTGCCTGACAATTCATTCTATACAATCTTTCTGTAGTAAGCACGTTCTTTCTGGGCTGATGTACCTCCTTTTCTAGCAGTACTCAGGTTTAAAACTCCTCTAAATTCCAGCTTGTTCTCAAGTTTGTGTTAACCAGGAGTTCTTGGAACAATACGAATGCATTTGTACTTTTAGCACACGTTATGTCTTTTGTACCTGCAAAAGGCTAATTTACGCAAGGATTCAGTCAACCAAAAAACACTAAATATTGTTAGCCCCATACCTACCCCGATCATACAGAAGTCAGCAGAAATATCCTGCCAACTTGAAGATTCAACAGTCAACCTTTCCATTTCCACAGAGAAACGATAAATCAAAAATTTCCTCTATTGCAATATTGTTTATCTGTGAGTTTTCATCAGTAATATTCTGCAGTCGGTACTTTGTTACTATTACTGAACTATGAATCTGAACAGAATGAAATTGATCTCTTAGTTCATTTGAGTTAGTGTTGCTTATGAGCAGCTGCTCTATTTTAAACAAGCCAAATACCAGTAGCAAGAAGTGACTTTGTGACCTACAGAAAACAAACAGAATCCTGCATAAGTCATCGTCTTTGCACAGTAATCTCTCCTTTATGTAATACTAATCTTATTGTCCTGGCAGCTAATTGAAAAGAGTGTTTTTGAAAACTGTTTCAAACTCAAAGCTCTGAAAAAGAATTTCATAAACTAAAGTCTAGCTTCTGTTTTCATTGAACCACTCTGTAATTGATTTGCTCATATAATAAGATTTCCAGCAGTGAAGGGCCATGTCCTTTTTCAAAACATTCTTTTATCCTATGAGGGTAATGCAATATTCAGAACTAAATCTGGTTTTAATTTCTGTAATTCCTCATTACTTTTACAATAGCAAAAACTTCCTGATCTATAACTTCACAAGGAATAAGGAGACTGAAGTACAGATCTGGATTCAAATTCTGTGTCTGGAGTCAGTGATAAATATCAAAAGAACTGAATCCGTCAGTTATTTTGAAAATGTGAGCTAGCAACAGATTTACTTAAAAAGAAGGGACAGCTTTATTGGTTCTACCAAAATCCAGGAGCCAATTCACTTTATTATCGGCTAAGCTATTTTATTCTTTCCAGCTGGCCGATTAGATGGAGTAGAAAGGCACTACAGAGGGACCTGGATAGACTGAATCAATGGGATAAGGTAAACTGTATGAGTTTCAATAGGGCCAAGTGTCAGGTCCTGCAGTTTGGTCACAACCCCAGGCAACCCTACAGGCTTGGAGAGGAGTGGCTGGAAAGCTGCCTGATGGAAAGGGACCTTGGTGCTCTGATGGTCAGTCAGCTGAATATGAGCCAGTAATGTGCCCAGGTGGTCAAGAAAGCCAATGGCACCCTGGCTTGTATCAGGAATGGTGTGGTGAGCAGGACTAGGGAAGTAATCCTGCCCCTGTACTCGGCACTGGTGAGGCACCACCTCGAGTACTGTGTTCAGTTTTGAGCACCTCAGTACAGAAAGGACATGGAGGTGCTGGAGCAGGTCCAAAGAAGGGCAACAAGGCTGGTGAAGGGCCTGGAGAATATTCCCTATGATGGGCAACTGAAGGAACTGGGGCTGTTTAGTATGGGGAAGAGGAGGCTGAGGGGAGACCTTATTGCTCTCTTCAAATACCTGAAAGGTGATTGCAGTGAGAGTGGGGTTGGTCTCTTCTCAACTGGTGATGGTGACAGGATGAGGGGAAATGGCACCAAGGGAGGTTTAGGTTGGATATCAGGAAAAATTTCTTTACAGAAAGGGTGGTTAAGCACTAGAATAGGCTCCCCAGGGAGATGGTTGAGTCACCATCCCTGAATGTGTTGAAAACCATTAGGATGTGGTACTCAGGGACATAATTTAACACTGGGTTGTTAGAGTTAGGGTAGTATGGTTAGGTTGTGGTTGGACTTGATGATCTTGAAGGTCTTTTCCAAACTGAGCTATTCTATGATTATATGATTTTTAGACTTTTGCCTTCGTAGCATGGGCTAAAGAAACAGGATTACAGAAATAAAATTAAAATTTAAATTACCATCTTTTACACTTAGCATTTATCACAAAGATAAAATGACTTCTGAACAATTTAGCAATGTAAGAAACTATTCCTCGTAAAAGAAGGCAGGCTCAATTCCCAGCATACACCACAGATGCTGAATACATTACAGCCCTATAAGAGGGACCGTTTTTGAGCTCTGTAGCAGCCAGCTCCAAGCAGACTATGAGACAACACATTAGTAGAAAGGAGGAGAAAAGGGAAAGAACCTTGCAGCAGAAGTACAATGTACTCAGTAGGGTACACTGGTCATAACAACTCAGCTAATCAACAGTCTAACCTACCTCCTGCTACGCTGACATTGTGCTTCAGTTGATAATGCAACTTCTCAGAACCACTGCGTTTCAGAACAAGTTGTACTTGGCAAATGGCCATGGTGCTGAGCAATCCTTCTCCTGTGGGATTCCAGAGCTTCCACAAACAAAACAGGTCACTTTCCACTAATGTGACATAAAAGAAAGAGATTGAAAATGTCAGCGTTGACACTGGATGCCTGCTGAAATCAGTATGCAGAACCGAGCACTGTTTACAATGCGGATACCTTAAAGGGAAATCACTCTCTTTCCCCACCCAACTTGGGCTCTCTCACACACAAACACATTGCCACACCAAACAGCTGACTGAAAAGAGTCAGAAAAGAATGCCCACAAATTGATGAATTTGAACTATTGCTAACAAGTGCATATCTGCTTGAAAGCAAAGCATTATGCCTCATTCTGCCAGTCGGTGCTATTGGAAGGAACACACATATAGATCACAACAGGCACGTGGGATATTTCTCAGTCTTCTTTAAAACCAAACAGTGAAAACACCTTTTGCAACACCCTGTACATTTGAAGGACTTTTCTCTGCTGAGGGCTTTTTTTGAACTTTAAAGATATTTGATGAATAGAAATCATAGTGTTTTGCCCATAAATTAGTGCTGTGTAGATTTTTTTTTTTTTTTTTTGTATACATTTGTAGAGTAGGTAATGCTTTAAACTTTACTCTTTGGTTTATTAATGCAGTTAAAAAACACTTGAGCAAATGCTGAAGAAACACCTTTTTTCTTTGCCAACCAGATTGATCTCAATGCAACTTTCAGATCACACAAGGAAAACCAGTACTTGAAGAAAACCAAATGTTATGTGTGGATAAGTAGAATGACACACTTGCAAAAACAATATTCTTTCTAATGTTAGAAAATAGGCTCACTAGAATATAAAATGGCATATGGAACATTGTTAAAATGCTCTGGGAAGTAACCCATCAGTGTTACTGTTGATATGGTTCAGATTATGCCACAAAAGAGGGTATGTCAAAACACACAGGGGTCTATTCATTTAGCTTTAGCAGGCTTACAGCTGTCTTGATTTCTCTCCCACAGATCTCCTGTGTTTATACCAAGGACAGTGGATTCTCAGAAAAAAAAAAAAACCCACATCAGGAGAACACAAGCAATTTACACAATTGCAGATCTAACCCATGGAATCCAGGAAAAGAATAAATAATTAAATCAGGATGGTTTGCTTCCTAAACAGACTTCTGAAACAGGAAAAGCCTCAGCAGACCATTCAGTAGAGGGTACTGCTATATGAATGTCAACAGTATTTCAATCATACACCATCTTGTATATCCCAATATTTTTACATTAACAAGTAACTCATTTCACAGTAAATCTGTGAAAAGATGTTAGGAAACAAAGGAGAGAGAATATAAATTGATTAGCCAGTCTGCTTGTTTGGATTCTTTACAATTTTCATGTATGTCATGCTTCTGCAGCCTCATTGTATGGTTTCAGCAAAAGCTGGCTTGCTACTGACAGCTTATACAGTTTGTTTATTTGTACCCACTTGTGTTAGTACTGGAGCTGGCTGCCTACCAATTTCCCTGTCTCCATGGATTATCTTCTCTATTTTCATGCATTTTCTGGAGCCTGGTGGCAACTGGATATTAGAATAGAACTAGAGTGCTATATGGAATCCTTACAGTAGATTTAGAATTTTAATCAAAATTTCTTCTATTGTGGGCATGGGATTCCAAACCAATTAATATTTAATCACAATCACTTCTATTTTGGAAATAACAATAGAAACTTGTATCAGCTATTTTTAGTGGAATGTTGGTCTTAAAAATCTGTTTCTTTGAAAAAGCACTATTCAATCCACAACTAAAAAGCTTCATCTGTGCTTAAATATGGTCTGAAATCACAGTCACAGTAAGGCTAAAAGTTGATTCTCAGTTGCTTTTCTATTGCTGAGTTTTTGAAACCTCTATTATGTTGGGCTGACTATGTGTGTTTCATAAAGATAAAAAACAAAGAAAAAATAGGATTAACTGAAGCTAACTCTCGCTTCACTCGGAGTCACGTGGAGAACAGAAGGGACAACGGGTACAGGTTGCGCTGGGAGAAGTACCATCTCGATTTAACAAAGAATTTTTTTGCTTTCAGGATGCAACTGGACAGAGTGATAGACAACCTCATCTAGGCTCCTTTGTCCCAGGAAAAGCTGAACCTGACAACCTTTTGAGGTCCCTTCCAATCTGGGCTGTTGTATGATTCTGTAGTTATTTGTTATACTTTAATTACTGTAACTGCAACAGCTTGATCCAGTTTATCCTGCAATATAAGGATGAAAAGTTTGATTAATGCTTCTATTCCAAATTGCAGTCTAATTCCCTCTCAGCCCAAGAAACCAAAGTCTCTGAAAAGCCCTGTCTTTCACAAATATGTGAAACCTCCTCAGAAATCTGAATAAATAATCAGGTGGCTAGCATGCAATGAGCTACGTGCAATTACAACTACAAAACCCAATCGGGACAACCAATCATTGATTTTTACCTCTGTCCTTCAACCATCCATTCATCTAAGTGAAGATTTTCCCCTCTTAATCTCTGACAGTTTTAGTTCTGTGGGAACTATTGGTAGGTGTCAATTTTTGTTGGCTTTTGGAAATTAAAGGAGACTGCAGTGCTGGTTTGTGTTGTTTTTTTTTCCCCCCATTCATCTGCTCTGCAACTTTTTTAGAGATTCCAATAGATTTATGCCAAAGCTGGGTTGACTTGCACCAAACAGGTAATATTTATTCCTGTGTGCACTTACTGTACTCTTTCAGTAGTTTCTACTAATTTGCCTTTTGTAGGTTTCAATACTGTAGGATTACTATGCTTAGAGAGGGAAACATGATCCGTACTTTCTTTTGCATATCATGAACAGAGATTTCCAAGACAAACTTTCATTTGGCTGTAACTATTGCATATCAGTTGGCAGCTGGGCTCTTGCATAAGTCACTGCTGTGTACTTCAATAGGAGATGAATGATCTGAATTAAATAAAATCTTTGGGAAAAAAAAAAACAACCTTAAAATGAGCATATATCATTTAATTAGCATATTTTCTACCTTTTTTATTATCTCATCTTGCTCAGTTATATAGTTTAATGAAATCAGTGTCCCACTGTCAAGTGGGCAGGGCATTTCTGACCTGTGGACTGAAGCGCAGCATGGAAATATCCAAACCTGTTTTAAGGGAATAGTTCAGGTGCCAAAAGCAATCTAACTGAGGTGTCAGGGAATTCAGCGTTAAGCAATTTACCAAACAGAACCCTACCCTTGTTCAAGATGACTCAAGTCACTCAGGAATGCTGAGCAGTTTACCATGAATCTACTATACTCTTAGATCTAATAACAACATATTAATACATTATTCAGATTTTCTGAAGCCAAAGGTTTGCCCACAGTAGGATGCAGGGCACTGCATAAATACCTGCTACTACCTATGCCATACTCTATACAGCAAATGTTTACACAGCACAACACTGGGCAAAGCTGTTGTGCAGCTATTTTGCAAAGGCTGTTGATCTATTAAGTCTGAGTAGTGTTCTGCTAACTTAGCTACACTGCTTTTAGGACCTGAGCTCTGTATGCACGACACGGCACCCAGTAAGCTTTCTTGAGACCCTCTGTTTACTCATGGCTCCAGCATGGCAAGCATAACAGCCAGGTAAACTTCTCAAATCACCAAGTATACCCTAAGGCCCTCCTGGGGAAATATTTCTGTTGGTGAGAAGACAAACCAAAGCTTTAAATTCTCACAGTATTAGCTTCTCTGCTGAGACTCCTGGCTACTTTTTAAAGAAGAGCAAGCAGTGATGTGTACAGACTGAGGGGCAGCCTAATGTTACAACCAGACTTACAGCTAGCTTGTGCCAAAAAAGGATCCATCCCTCCCTGTCAGCTCCTGCCTCCACATTCCCAGTCTCTTTCCTGTCATGAAACAGGACTGTAAAACTCTTAGTTTCTTTCCAATTTCCTGCTGTAGAAATTAAACCTTTTGCTTGCATCTTACAACTCCAGTGCTTACCAAGTATAAAGTCTTGCTCAGTCTCTGCTGCTATATCAAAGGAGAATCTTCTGGCCAGCAAATCTGTGTAATCTAAGCCTAGCCTTGCATCATAAATGTTAATTTACTTATTTTTACCAGAAACCACATTAATCTCCGTTGGGGGAAAAAAAAGAAAAACTTCTCCTAATTATGCACTAAAGTCCTTTGTTCCCATTCCCTTTCTTACAGCACTTACATCTTTCCATTGTTAAAGATGCTGCGATTGTATGTAGAGAATTGTATAGGGAAAGTTCACAGTATAAACAGGAGATAGAAACTGCATATTTACAAAATAAGCCTTTGCAGATTTTAGCTAGTTTTGCTTCTTAGTTTTTAGAGTAATCTTGGTTGGTTTTGGTCCTCTTCTTGTTGCTGCTGTTGTTGCTTTTTTAATAATAGCTTATTGTTTGTAGAGAAAGGATTTCCCTGCTTGACATAGTCACCAGTAATAATTCAAAGTAAAAATCATTCCAAGTTAGGAAATAGGACTGAAAGGAGCATTATACCCTGTTGAATGTCTGCAAGATGAGCATAAATTCAGTACAGTATGGTCTGAGATTGTAAGGCTGCTGTCCTGATGGTGTTCAAATGTACATACAGAACTGAATACAAGGTATGCTGTTCCCATAGACCATATTTCTAGATTAAAAGTGAAAGGAATCACAGACCCAGTACCTCATCTGGCCTTTGGAGTGCACTGCATCTTTGTCTTGTACCAACAAGCGATGAGGCACTGAGGAATGTGATTGTTATTTTAACTGTGGTAGGACACTAACAGACAGACAAAAGGTTTTCAGTGTTTCTGTTCCATAAAGCCAAGCCTGCACTTGTGAGAGGGTCTTGTTTTTCAGTCTCTCAAGCCTAACTCACAGAGTTTGTTATCCTTGGTTCAGCAGCATGGCTTTACTGATGAGAAGTCATTTCTGTCACTTGAGAACCTAAATCAGACTTGTACTTAAATTTTTGTCAACTTTCATTTGTGTATTCTATTCACAATAAAAAAAATTCCGTGGAGGTTTCTTTTGAGAGAAATGGAGTTTTGTTGGGTCTTGCAGTCTGGTTTCGGTAACAAATAAAAACAGTGTATTCCTCTAAGGAAGTATTGATATGAATCATTCTATTTAAGAAAAGATGTATTAGAAGGGAATGAATCATTGTTTACGCAGTATTTCAGTGTACTATAGGCACAAGTATTATTCATCCAGATGTGTAGATACTTCACTAAAACACCATCCTTAAGAATTCTAGCCATGGACACACTTTCCTTCTGGAATTTAACTGCCTTCCACACATACTGATACAACCAAAATCATTGCAAGCAAAGCAGTCTATCTGGCATTATCAAGTGCATGCATCTATTCTCCTGCTAGGCTACCCACACAGACCAAAAGCACTCAAACTACACATCACTGATTCCAGTTAACACTTAGGTGGGAGATCATAAAATACAGAATTAGAACTGATGTAGAACAAAGAATTGCGTCTGACTATTCAATACATATCAGGCCTTGTAAATAAAGAGACTGATTTATTTAGTCCTACTGCTGGTGCTAAATTCACATGGAAGCAAAAGAAAGCCTGAATTCCATGCTCTGGAATCGTAAGAACTTTGTGGATAAATGTTATTTTCCATTTCTAGAAAAGACATGTAAGAAAGAGTTATCAGGATCATTTCTTTCTTCCCTCGTGATTTCAATTAATGATACACGTATCCACAAACTATTTTCACTTTCAAAACTGAAAACACAGCACTAACATTTTAGTTACAAGCAAAGATTTTTGCAAGGGAAAAGGGAAATATTTTAATAAACATTTCTTAACTTAAAACAGCGTTCTTTACAAGTAATTAAAAAATAGTCTATTAAAATACAATTGAAAACACGTGCAACTGAGTTTAACCTAAACATTTTCATGGTAAACATTGTCTGCCTCTATAATAGAATAAATAATGCCTATTAAGTCAGTAAGTTACATGAGAAGGGAAACAATTTCATGCCAATAGGATGGAAGATTGACAATAGCATATTATTGTAGTTGTATCCTCTTTCTGCAAAAAGTTCAGTTTCCCCTTACAGCAGACATGGATGTTTTGTACTTTATCAATTATGAAATTCACAGTACAGCAATTTTTTCATGTTGATGATTCAGTGCAAGATAAATACAAACTACAAAATATCAATCCTCTCTATCAGTTGCAATAAATTGTTTGTACTTAGTTCAGTATTAGGCAAATAGTGCTTTGATACAGCTAACAGACTTGAAAAATCTAGGCTGTATTTCAGGATTCTGGAGGGATTGATCCTATGACCCTCTATAACTGAGCATAGTACACCTCATGAAATGGACTTATAGCATGCACTATGTTCTCCATGCATCCACAGCAGCTGAGATGGGAACCCCGTAACAGAAAACATGCACACTTCCACCAAATCAGCTTTGTCTATATTTGCAGAGTATCTAAAATGAAATTAGAAATCATGACTTTTTGTTTAGTTCACCTGTTTATATCAACCTTAGTTTAGTTTCTAGCTTACAGCTGATTTTATATTGATTTTGGTTATCTTAGTTTAACTATTTATGTTAATTGTCTGCAGAATATTAGTTCCATGACTACAATTGGCTGCATTCCAACCCAATGTATTGACTCATGAACTCAGTGCCCCTCTGTCATTCATTTAAAACCTTGTTTTTGTGTGCGAGTCAAAAGCTAAGGATTCTCTTAAACAATAAATTTCTGAAGCCTCATTCTCTGGTGTCAGCTAATCATCAGTGAGCTCCTCGCAAATATTTAAAAAACAAGCCAGAACAGTTGTGTTGAATCACCAGTGCACTCTACCACCTTTCGGTCATGTAATGTACACAAGAGTCTGTCTCATTAAGGGTGCTACCCAAGAGCCAAATTCTCACCCTTTCTGGCAATCCAGAGGCTGTATTCAATATTTTAGAATTTACAGAAATGTATTACATCTTTGGCACTCACGCTTGCTTCAGCTTGTACAGGCAGGCTCTAGCACCCCATATTCCTTCCAAATGAAATCCTAAACACATGGGAACACAAATAGTGACAACTTACCCAAATTCTAATATTTATTCTAAATGAGTTGTCTTAAAATGCCATTTTTGAAGATCTCATCAATTTTATTAAGCACTGATTATTATATATGCACAAGCAAAACTTCAATTTATACAGACATCATAACCCATTACTGTAGCATTGTCTAAATCTATAGATTTAACAGCAAGCCTAAAAATTTATCAGAAAGTATGGAAATAAAATACACCAAGTTTTGCATGAGAACTTATAAAAGCAAATTCAGATTGCATACATCCATGGGCATAAAATAATTCTAAAAATTTTAAGAAAATACTTGTGAAAAATACTGTCCTTAGCAGAGGGTCAATAGGGTAGGCTTTCCCTATTGTATTTTGAATCAGAATGTTACAGTCTTTGTTACCTGATCTTCAATTCTGAACAAAGTTATTTCTGAGTTTTACTGTAATGGAGTGTAATTATAAATTGTACAACCTTTTCAGTGGTCTTACTGTCTACAAAAGGTGCTCCAGAATTTGTTCAAAGTCAAGAACAGAACTTTGTTTCAGAGAAAATGGGAATGAAGTAGCCATATTTTCTGACATACCGTAAGATATATATTTTATTTTATTTATTTATTTATTTTTTTTTACAGCAAAAGCACACTTTGCCTCCCTTTCTGCCCTTAAAATTATGAGAGTTTTCTTTCCATAGCCTGCAGAAGGAAAAAATCAACTTACATGTGCAAGTGCAGGACTCCATCTTAATCTCTCATTTTAGGCTGTACCACTTCTAAAGTAGCAGTGCTTGTGCCACTCAGTGTTTGTTCAGCAGCAGTTCTAGGGGCAATATTTTCATAATGGTTTGAAGATACAGCAATATTTTATTTACTTTGTGAATAGTAAAAACACACCTTAATTTGGACAAATAATCAAGCACATTTACCAAAGAATTTTTCCCCCCCCAAGAAGTTTGAGGACAGATACAATTAATCACATATTTTAGCTTTGCTTGGACAAAAGCAAGCAGGCTTTAGCAATTTCCCTTGTAACCTGTACTTACTCATCACTGCAACGTAGTTTTTTAATTTGTTTTACGTATTTGTTTTGTGTGGACAATATAATGATAGGGTAGATTGGACTGGAAAGACCATACAGATCATCCAGTTCAAAACCATGCACAGTGACACCTCCCACTTGATCAGGCTGCAAAGGACCTTGAGCACTTCCAGTGATGAGGCATCCACAGCTTCTCCAGGCAGCCTGTTCGTCTGCCTCACCACCCTCACAGTCAAGAAAATAAACATGTACTTCTTTTGGAAAATTTTCCTTCCATCATTTTTTCCATTTATTTATTTTTAAGTAGAAAATACAGGAGTGACTAAGAAATAAGATAAAGAAACTAATGATGATCGTGTCCACCTGACTTACGCTGAAGTTAAAAAAAATCTTGAGCATTTAATAACTAAAGTATATTTATATTATTTTAATGTTACATCCCACTGTTGGGCTTTGCACGTTGTTCAATGTTGTTATCAGGATACTGATGTAAACGCAAGGCAAAATGCTTTCCTACATGTAATGCTACAAATATAGTTTAAGCCCAACCACTAAGTGAATGTGGTATCCAATTCTAACAGTATCCTTAACACCATAGCAGGCATGACCTCAGTACTGACTCAGCTATAATGATGAAATCTATTAGAGCTCTGACATCCTTTCTTGTAGTACAATGGATTTTTCTCACACATCTCCCATTCAAGTACAGACGTGGCCCAACTCTGTTTAGTTTCTGAGATATTACATGATGCTACCTCGAGCACAAAAGCAGTTCAACTAACATGCTTACTGGCTTTTCTAACGTTAAAGTGATTAACATGTTGCCTCTTGCTGATTTTATGACTCAAATTAGACATTCAACATTGCTCATTTCCAGAGTTATTTACTTTTTTTCCACTGTTATTGCAAAAGCAGTTGCTTAAAATGGGACACTGAGATACCACTTCTAAAAACGTGTAACAAAAGATTTTTAAGTTACAGAAATCTAGTAATAGATGTGTAATAAACAAAATTGCCAACTCAAGCCTTATAATGTATTCAGTAATAGTACTGATTTTCTAATGAAATATTAATTTATATGCCTATAATTCCTATCAAGCGTCTTTTCTGTTCTGTAATATTTGTTCCCTAGTGAAGATACCTTGTGTGTGGACATTGGACAACGTTGAAGAGTCATGCTAGCAGACTGAACTCACGCTGTTGGCATTCTATACTGAAGTAAAGCAGCTCTGGACAAAGAAACTGCAAAGGCTAACCAGCCTTGCTGAATGCTTGGACTTCTTAGTCTGAGCATGCTATCATGGCAACACAGCTGTACAGCTTTTGGACATCCCAAAGGGTTTGTAAGGTCTGTGACAGCATGTTAACATAATGTACAGCTTTGAGTCATAGACAATTCATTGGCTATCTTGGACTACAAGCAGAAATCTTAGGTTGGTCTGCACAGACATGTCCATACCCATTCTAGTACAGATTTCAAAATGGTTATAATATATTTTATGATCTTGAAATAAATATGTAGGGCCAAATACTACTCATAGTTATACAAGAGCTGTCAGGAGTAACTCATTATTTCCGTATTTAATTTGCAGATCATTAACTTCAGGTTTGCTTCTTCAAATTTACACTAGTGCCCCTAAAAGCAGGATCTGCTCCTATAACTTGGAGGTGATAGAAGCAACCAGCCATCCATCTCAGAAGAGATTCCAGCTCAGCTGGTATTAATATTTACCCTCTAGGCATTAGGTATCACCATAAAGACAGAGGAACGTGTAGCTTTAACACAGAAAGATTTGCTGTAGAACACAGGATTAATGTTACTGAAGTTCAGCATGTGAAGAACTACTTAAGAGTGACTACGATATTTTAATGATTTGTCTGTTCTTTACACATCTCCCTTACCTCCCTTCCACATTCTAACTCCATCAGTTCCAGTTTTAATCTTGATTGTAGTCTTGCCACTGGACAACTGATTGCTCTCACTGTGTTTTTAAATGGATAAGGAAAGTTTAGTCTCATTCCCTTCCTTCTTCCTTTCCTCATTTTACCTAACTGCTCAGATCCCACTTCGATAGTCTCCTAGGGATTTTAAACTACCTTGCGTATCAGCAGCACTTTGACATTAAATAGCATTACCAAGGTCATTCTGACAGAAGGACCAGGAGCAATCTGTTATGAAACCAAGTGCTCTGTTTAAATCTGTTTATTTCTGTTCTAAGTCTAGGCGCTTGGAGTTGTCATCATGACTCAGAGCAAAGTTGCAAAGCCCCAGTTCTACAAAGAGATTAGTCATTTTGTTTTTTTTGCACTGAGCTGCTCTGAGTCAGTTTCACATTGTTGCACAGGGAGTACCTGTGTACATCTACAAATGGTGCAGGTAACTCTAGTGCACATTTCTGGAAGAAAAGCGGTCTCTTTATACCTGAACAAACAATTGACTAGACCTACCTCAGTATCCCCAGGCCAGAAGTTGGCTTTAGAATGAGAAATGATAACAATATCAATGTTGATTCACATGTTTTCCTTTATCCAAGAAGAAAATTAAGGGTTATTACTCTGATTCTAATACACTGGGTATGCTAAACGATCTATTGAGCTGTGCTCTTAAATCATTAACTACTTCAAGGATTATGCATTTAGACACTAAAAGATTTAATAGATTTCTCATACTTTCAATCCTTGGAAATGTGTGTTTCACTTTTTACACCTTGGTATAACATGATTTTAACAAAATTGAAAACTAGGTTTACACAATTAGGTCAGCTGCTTTACTTGATGGTACACAACGATTCCACGTATAGCATGATCCTAAACAAGTGACTCACTTGTGCAGACCTGCTTTTCATTCATTGTCCGGGCTACATTTTCTCTTTTTCATACATACATATAAATATGAATATGTATGTATATAGTATGCAGCATAATAACACTTAATACAGGGCAGTAAGTCTCAAATTGTTTTACATATTTCATCATAGATTAACAAAAGCTTACCTCTCTTTTTAGAGTAGCATTTGATGTATTTATACATATGTATGCAGTGCATATTTATGTATGGATAGGAAAGGAAAAAGGATGATGACCCAATCCACTTCTAAGTTACGACAAATTAGCATTGCTCCATCTAAGGCCATTTTGAGTTAATTCCACCAACATGAGGCCTGAATTTGCTCCCCCCTCCTAACAGTATCTTAGCTATCTTGTCATAAAGGCCTATTTCTTTCTCCCTTCAGACAATTTGATGCATCCAAAATGCCTTCTGATTGTAGCATATAAAAGAACAAGGACATGTTCATATCTTCATTCAAGCTTCAATATTAATGTTATTAAATTATTTTCCAGAGAAATACAGTGGTTATTTTTAAAATTTCTTCTATTTTCTGAAGAAAACAGCCTTCAAATGCCTAATCAGTGCACGGAGGACATGCAATGAATACTACTTCTTCAGCATACTTCTCGGCCACTTTTTCAGATCCTAACTTAACAATAAGCCCTTCAATATGTAAACATGAAAAAACAAAGGGGTATTATCTGTTGCACACATTCATTCTTTAAGCTTATTTGTGTCATTTACATTTGTATCCTTGATTTTGTAATAATTTAAATAACAAACAAAAATATAAACGCTTTAGCAATGTATTCTATCATGGCTACTGCAGTTTAACAGTGGTATTTTGAGTCATGAATTCTATAAATCTATTTGGGACATTTATTTGTAAGACTGAATGAAATACAGTTTCATTACATCATACACATACAACACTTGTAATGCTGAAGAGGCTGACATCCAATGTCAGATTCACTTTGCAACATTCGAAAACAATTGAAACTTGGCACATAAACACTTAAATATGAAGTAAGAAACAACAACAGAACATTAGGTAAGATTTTGAGGTTGTCTTCTCAACACTACTCTTTTACAGACTGACAGGACATGAGAAATGCATTGCTATGATGTAGAGCGTACACTTTATCATCAGGGGTATTAGAAGTGGCACTTTACTTCAAAGTGCATCAAATGCTACTCTAAAAAGAGAAGTAAGCTTTTGTTAATCTATGATGAAGTATGTAAAACAATTTGAGACTTACTGCCCTGTATTAAGTGTTATTGTGCTGCATACTATATACATATACAGAGAAATAACGCTCAACTGCCAACATTATGTAACAGAATATTCCACTACTGAAATAACAGAAGGGAAGCTTTACAAGCCATTAAATGATTGATTTTTTTTCATGGATACAACATATTTACATACACTTTTTCCTCTCCTCTACTCTCACTCAGAAATTGTTAAAAATAAATCAGGCTGCGGATATGCAGGAAAATTACCCTTTTCTCCAAGATGCATTGGTACCAAGAAGCACTGAATTAATCTTTGCTCATATATTAAATCAAGTATAATACAAAACAAATCATATTACAGATGGTGCAGTTACTTAAAAAGGAATTGTAGGTAACGCTTCTATTCAGAACTTCATTAACTATGGGTAATAATACCATGGAAGTTCAGCAGACTGCTACTTGTTCACTGACCATATGGTACGCCAATCACAGAGACAGCAAAGATCAGATCTACCAGTTTTATCATATGACTGTATCCTTCAAAGTGACTTTTAGGGTTCATATAAACATGGGCACGCTTTAATGGTGATAATCATGATAAGGGTAATTTATGACTCTGTCTATATTTCATTTTACACGAAGTGATAAAACGTGAAGCTTGGCAAGCCTAAAAGCTTAGCAGTAACATGACAGCCCTTACAATAGAGTTTCAGGAGACAGAACAAATATTCAGTGACAATCTCCCATTGCTACAGTTTATTGCAACATATTTTTTCTGGCTTTGTCATCACCTATTGCATTTTATAACAGTGTTTTGTTTCTGTGAAAATGGCTTGTGAATCTGTGAAAGCTCTTTCTGAAACAAGGGTAGGTGTAAGGATCACACAGGATGGAATTCCAAGTCCCACACTTAAAACTGGATTGCACAATCTATATTCATGTTGGTGAGCAGCTATTTGCCCAAGCATTCCTACAGGCTAGAATCAACCAATCGATATCTCCTTGTGTACTTCCTTTTGTACTGATAGGTGTGTAATTTGTCCCTTAAATATACGGTTCAGGTAAAATGCTCTTAAAATGTCACTATAAATTTAGAAGTATAACTGTCTGACACTAAAATGAGTATTTTCAAGATCTGCTATCCTATCTGCTTTATATTTTCTTCCTTCATTAGCGAGGGAGGAAAATAAATACTACTCAGTGCAGACGTCACATATAATTACTGTTGCTAGCAAGTTAGGAACTGTAAATGCTTGATTCTGAGTAGATCACAAGAATGATTAACATCTTTAACCATTAAGAACAATGGACCTTTGCATTGCTGATCTAATGGTAGCAAATGAATACTTCAACCTTTATTATTTACAGGTAAACTACTGCTGATGTAAAAGATCTACTGACTAAATCTGTTATAAGACAATGTAGAGTTTGATTAGCTGACCAGATTTGGTTATTACTACATTTTTTAAATTCATCACATAGGAAGTAGTTATTTTTGTTGGTTTATGTGTCAGTACAACTCATTTTTTGAAAATAATCACAAGAACTCAGTTTTGTTTCATATTTTACTTGGTGATTACTGGTCTTGCTAGATCTGCCTCAAATGGGACTCAGTGCTTTGAAGTCACAGCAGTGTTTCTGATATATTCTCTTCACTGAAACAGATTTTACCTCTAATTTACATTGGATAAGCGAGTGCCCAAGGAACAAGCATGAGTTTCAGATCTGGCAAGAGAGTAGTGTCCCACCAACAAATGAACAGTAAAGCAAATGCCTAACACGTCAAGCATCAGCTGGAAGAAAAAGCTCTTTATGGAAGTCGTATGGCGTTCTTGCATTCTACTGTATTATCACACCATCCCTCCTGAAAGCAGCACCATGAGCACTAACAAGCAAGCCTTGACAAAGCATTGTTTCCTTCCATGAGCAAGGAAAGAAGCTGGGGGAAACTGGGTTGAAAGTAAACATACCCATCATTTTCCTCCTTCCTGTGTCAGCAAACAGAGCTGACTGGACAGGAGAGAGGGAACGTGCTTCATCTGGCAAAGGGCCGACAGCATACAGCATACTCCCCACTTGTGCAATGCTACAGCTCAGGGGAAATATGATTCAGAGGACTGTCTGAGTCATAATTTCTTTTTGAGCTCCTTCTGAAGTGGTAAGGCTGTTTTGTCCCATTCTTGGAAGAAAGCTTCCCTCTTATCCTCAATTTTGAAATGTGTCAGGGAGATCAAAAGCACCAACTTTGCAAGGGACAGTAACACATGATTTTCTACTCACCATTACTTTACTTTGCAGTAATTAAGACAGTTATATTTTACAACAGTGGGAAAAAAAAAAAATCACCCACTGCTAACAAACTGAGACAGCAAAAACATTATCTGTGTTTTCTAAAGTGTCTGCGTTGTCCTGCTACATGGTTGAGATAATTACATACCATATATAGAGAACTGTATCAATTAGTCATCAAATAAGCACTAATAAAGATTGTGAATATGCTACATAACTGTGCATTGTAATTTAACAGCTTTAGAATTTTAATTTCTAAAGATACAGGGATGGAAATCATCTGCTAAAGATTATCAAATAACTCACTTAGAAACAATACTGCGATTCATTATGGATTAAAATAGGGCAGTAATTTATAGTATTGTAAACAATTAAATTTTAAATCCCATGTCAGAGGGCAGATAGTAATCAATCTAATTTATATTGTAGAAGCTTATACTTGTAAATATGTTTAATTATGACAAGTTGAGAGATTGAAAACATCCTTCTTTAGCTGCACCACAATGAGTCTTTGTTCTACTGTTCCAGAGTCCCCAAAACAGGGAAAACATTGCTAAGCTCCCTAAATCACTTCCACTAAATATAACAAATAATTGTTTTTGTAATCAAGCACTACAGAAATACCTCAACTACCACTATGTTGCAGGCCATGACAGAAAAACAGGCTGATTCCTAAAGGATGACATAATTCCCAGCAACCTCTTTGAAACAATACTGAACGTGTTCTGGAATAGGTTAAAACTCCAGCAAACTGTCACAAAACTCTACAGAGCTTAATGCTAACACGCAGTGTAGGATAGGAGAGGGCGGATGATCAGAAGGTACTTCCCACTTCAGATCACATTTGCATTGGCTTAAAAAGAGAAGATGGCTCTTCTGAACAACAACCAGTGCTACGTATACTATGAGTTCTTCTATCAATTCTGTTACACTGAAAAATGCCTCTTGCAGCTGTATTGCACTGCTATGAAGTTGCCTTTCTGTTAGTACAGTATATCATTATTTGAAGCCCTGCAATACTTTGAGGCTTCTCCATGTCAGCAAATTCATGCAGCAACCAGGAAAAATTGATTTGACCGTCTTCGCCTGCACTCTTCACAGAATCACAGAATTATCAAGGTTGG
>PPHD01001314.1:0-14094 GCA_002909625.1 Bambusicola thoracicus
ATTTTTTCTCCTTTGCAGTGTGGAAGGGGAAAAAGCTAATCAATATTAATCAAAGCTCAATTAAGTAAATAAAAATTTTAATAAACAACGTAATAATTTTTTCTTTAAAAGGAATTTATTGCAATTTAATATTTATAGGGTCACATTATCCATCACAGTTCTGTAAGTGCACAGTACAATTACTTGCATGAAGACTATGTACTTCCAGAATTGGGGCTATCAGGAGCAGAGACATCAGAATCTCAAAAGACTCACCCATTTCCAAATCATTTTAAGA
The DNA here is from genome assembly GCA_002909625.1 of Bambusicola thoracicus. Classification (NCBI taxonomy): domain Eukaryota; kingdom Metazoa; phylum Chordata; class Aves; order Galliformes; family Phasianidae; genus Bambusicola; species Bambusicola thoracicus. The sequence goes on from PPHD01001314.1 coordinate 278, forward strand.
AATACCTGAACTCTCCATCTCCCTGTTATCCTTGCAAAGCTCCTCAGAGTGTCTACCCCCAAAGTAAGGCTCTATATGCAGGTCCTGATGCTCAGAGCTTCTTAGAGGGAGTCCTGCACATCTGGCTGGGACATGCTGGGCAGACTCAGCTGCAGAGCTGCACAATGGGTGCGTTTCCCAGCTCAGTGATCCAGGATCCAGGAATAAAATGTTAACAAAAAAACCCACAATCTGTATACATTTCTATATATAATTTCTTGAGAAGTTTGTTCAGTAAAATTCCCCAGTATGGGATAGAAAACAAAGAACACTGTTCTACCCGAAAATGGCCGATATTTCACCGATTACTATTTAAGCTACAATATAGACCAGGGTCTGCCCAAATCAACTCACTTTCCTCTAAGTCTGAAAAATAACATAAATAGACAAATAATAATATTTCAGAAGTAAGAAACCTACAGACATGAAGGTCACAAAAGCTCTATTAAGAAAGCAGCCAGATTCACACTCAGCCAGACACACTGCCACACATGCTTGTCCTTGTCTCATCTAGAAAAGTAGACTACTACCAAAAGTCCTCAACTGATTCATCATTTTCTGACAAACAAAATTGAACATTAAGAATTTCATGTAAGCTATGTTAAATTTACTGCCAAAAGAGGCTAATGAATGTTTTCACAGAAATTACCCCAAGCAAGTGTGAACTTCTGGTGGTGATGATACCCTTCCTACAGATTCTCTCATGACATTCAGAGAACTCAGCAGGAGACAGATCATCCGCGTGCACTAATTGGTTCAAAGCAGAATAGACATTTTCCCTTACATTTCTAGGACTGCTCAACAAGGAGCTTAAAACACAAACAGATACTACAATACCTGTGTATTGTATTTTATCTCCCCCAGTCGTGGCTTTTGTACTGGGCTTTTATTTCTACCTGACTATTTATGGAGATTATGCATACATTGATTTATGTCAACAGAGAGACTTCTGTTATGTTCAGCAGATATTGAATCGGGATGTTAATTTTGTATTTTAATGAACTTAACTTTCTTGTAAAATAACTGTTATTTAATGATTTGAGCACACTGGAAGGGAATGTATTTGAACTGAAATTATTTCTAAAGGATAATATTGTCTTCAAATGTCCACTATAAAATGCATGTATTACTGTTATACGTCTGAGTAGGATCAATTTTACACATACATGCACTATGTATGTGCATAGAATAGTAACATACCCGATTTTTAATTCTCTTATATTTTAAAGGTGTATATTTTTTATCAGAGCTTGTCATTGGCAAAAAAAAAAGAATTGTATTCTTTGCCTAAGAAATGTAGTACTGGGTGAATTTGCTTTTGATTTTCAAAATAAACTTGGTGTTAATTTGTAACTTTCTATTTAGCAGCTGATGAAAATGGGAATTTCCCATGAAATTTGTACTTTTCCAGCATTGTTAATATAAATTGCATTAAATACCTCAGCTTCCATTGATGCTGTTAGCACAGTCAGAGCTTTCAGGATAATGTTACTATTTGATAGATGTCAGGAATTTAACACATGATTTTTTTTAGCAGGCACTGCCGTCCAACAGCAATAAAATGCCCTTCGGAAAACTTTTCCTACCTTAATGTTTTGTTAAGGCACATTCTATTTTTGTGCAGCTAAAGAGAAAAACAACAAACACAACACATAAAAACCCGACCATAACCACACGAAAAGAATCCACAAATTCCTTCTGTGCTTTTGGAGATTGGGAAGAAAAATATACGAGCAGAGTGGAGGGCATGGAGTATCTTTTCAAGATGTTGTGATGCGGAGGATTTTCTCTCTCATCTCCCAAACCCTGTAGATGGAGCCCTCCACCAAGATCTTGCTGTATCTCTAGCACAGATTGACTTCTTTTGGGTTGATGATGATTGATCGTGTTGTTTTCTTCATTACTTTAAACCTAATCAGTGCTTGGTGTAATTTGAGTAATGATTGCTCATTATTGGCAATTGTGAAGTTTAAGGCTTTCTTCATTTTACCTCCCAAGACAGCCAGTTGGGAGATGCTCACACATCCCCATTTGGGCAATGCTGGAGGTTAGGGAAGGGGAAGCCATCAGCAGTGATAGGCAGCAGTGAGAGCTCTGTGTGAGTTTATTACCGCATGTTTTCTGGGCAGGGAGCTCCTGGTGTTACCCCGATGATCTGCTGTGATCCTGCAAAAACGAGTTTCTTAGCAGTCTATATCACTGAGGCCTTACTGAAATTCCCCAGTTCAATAAATCACGCTATTTCTTAATAATGTGTCTTATAAAGTGATATGGATGGATTTGAAAATAAAAGGTTTTTTATTTCCTAAAAAAAGAATGGAAATAAGAAAAGATAATGAATGAGGATCATCTGCGGGCCAAAACTATACCGTTTCTCATTATACAAATTCTGCTGCTAACTTTGTTATTTTGAATTAAGAATAAGGGGTATTATTGCATAATGGAGTGGTTGATTTACAGGCGCTAAGCTTGGTGAGCAGAGAAAAAGATGTTAAGCTGTTCAGTAGCCGGAGGACACACCATGGGAGTCTGGCTAAGCCCTTCGTTTGTGCTGAAATTATGCTAAGGACATAATGAAAATCTGTATAAATCAGAAAATTTCAGACTTGCAGTTATAGGAGCAAGGACAGTTTTTCTCCCTGGGCCTATTTCTACAGTTACAGCACTATCAGGAGTGGATGATTATAAATAATGATTTATCCTAACGTAAGGAGGAGGAAAATATGTATCCTTTCCATATCATTGGTAATCCTTACCACTTGCTTCAGCCGTGTGAAGCCAACAGCCTCATGTGATACTTCACAAAATGTTTTACCATTCACAAAAGCTGCTCTGTAGTTCAGGCGGGATAAAACACACGGTTCTTCTACTGGGTACCACAGTTATGTCTACCCTGTTCTCACTGCTTTTAGTTTGTGCTCCCATTGACACGTATCATTCAGTAATTATTTGGAAGCCATTACTTAAACGAAAGCATTTTGGAGGTTTTTTTCAGTTGCCTTTTACATCCACACACACACACACACAAAAGAAGACGAACCAAAAAACCCTGCCGCAAACACACAACACACAAACCTCAATTTGTTCTACAGTAAACCACTAATTCTGGGGTGAAAGGGTGTCCAGAGGCATCAACGGGGCTTGCACAGAGCTGTTCTCTCTTTATAATTCCACCAGGCATTTTGTAGCAGAGAAAGCAGGGATGCTTTTTCTCTCTCCCTCACTGAGCTGACACCGAGCAGCCAGGAGCGCGGTATCAGTGACACACCGGGCAGCTGAGGTGCCTCCAGAGGAGGAGGGTACGCGCCTCCTACCCCACGGGATCACACAGCCTTCGGGCAGCTCCAGTGCATGCCGCAGCGCTGATAGAAAGAGCCTGAGCGACAGAGCAGCCGCTTGCTGGAGGGGACACGATATCTCATTTGCTTAAGTTAGACCAGGGGAGAAAGCTCGGCTTTTTTTCTCCCTCCTTTATTTTTTTCTACTTTGCTTTTTTTCTTTTTTTCTTGAAGAGAGACTACTATGACTGTGCAAGTAAAAAATAAATACATTGTGATATCATAACATCACAATAATGTGATCGTTTGAATTCATACTGAGAACAGTAAAAACAATATGTTTTCTGATTGAATTATTCAAGCTCTTAGCTTTTAAGTTTCAATTATAGACACAAACAACTCCACGCAAGAGAAACTGAACAATAAACAGCATTTTCAAGACGAGGTATAAAAAGCAGTGAGTTGAGGAAAATGATTTTTTTAAAGATGAAAGCGTAGCCCATCATTGGGATCAGATCTGAGAGAGCAGAAGTGCTGCAAAGCGCTATGCTGCTGCAGAGCAGACTCTGCTACTCCAGGGGTAACACCACACCCAATTCCTCGGCTGTGACTCCGACATATTCAGTAATTACGAGCAAGAAAGAAAAGAGCCGTGTGATAAGGGTATGGTCAAATACTGAGTCTGGATGGAGAGTAGCATGCAGAACCTTTAAAAAAGCATAGAAGGCAAAAAGAAGTTTTAAATTCTTAGAAAAGCAAAAAGAGAAAAAAAAGGTATGCATTTTTTACAAAACAATGTGGATGATTTGCCATTGTAAATATATATATTTAAAAAACCTATCAAAATATAAGTGTTTGTCTGTTTTCTTCCATACAGACCGGTACTACCACTACTTACGTCCTAGAAGGCTTTGCAAAACATCTTATAGCCTTACAAGTCTGTGTAAGCAGAAATAAACTGCGCAGTGAAGCCTACACAGATGTGAACTGCATTAAATAAGAATCATTCTGTTTTAATAAAGATTGAAACCATAACAGAAAATCAGGGTATTTACAGTCCCAAATTAACTCACCACATTGTTACTACAATCCATGTTACTGCTTCTAACCTCCTCCCAACTATTCTCTGATCTTACGTCTTCATTTGGGGCTGACGCTACAAGCCTGTGTGTGTGTATTTACAGTTCCTTTACTAATATCACAGAATCCAGCTGTGGTGTTGATGGTGGGTGTTGCTGACCTAATGAGGCAAAGCCATGTAGGGCTGTTTAACTTTATGCACCCTGAGTAGCTGCACGTGGGTCAGATGCTGAAATTCCCCTCTATCGAAACGTGCAGAACTGAACCACTGAATGCATTCGCAGCTCTCATGCTTTTCCCTCTTATCTTGGGACAAAAAGCATTACTGTAAACTTCGGAAATAGCTATTAGCAAATTTGCTGTTTATAGGGATTATCTTTTTGGATAGACTTTAAAACATCAGGAAACATTTTGTTCTCTGTGAGGGAATCCAAGAAAAATCAATTACTCTGAAAATTTAATTCCTCCTCTAAAGATCCACCTTTTAATGAGAATTATTCATGGCCAAAACCACTTGATTTTCCACAGTCCCTGGAAACATTTTGGACATGCAGATACATCAGAAACTCCTGTTTCTCCCTAATGAATTCCTGGAGACACCAGAGCCATTGACTCCTGGGTATCAGTCACTCTGGTTCTGGGGAGCGGTGCAGCCCTCTCCTCTAACTTCTGGATTCCCACTTGTGCTCAGGCAGAAAACTGCTGGGAAAAGCCGTGGCTCTGTCTGACATATGAGGGTGTGCTGGGTCAGCCCTGCACTCACTGCATGGCTCCTGCAAGCAGCCACAAGCACGACAGGCTATTCAGTGCGGGCAAGACTTCTTTTGCTAGCAGAACTGGTTTGTATTGATTTAAGATGTCCACCAAATCACATTCTCCTGTAACAGTACTCACTTGTCCAATAAGCCAATAGTGTGTACCTTTAGCTGGAAAGGAGGACAGCAGACTAGTTGGAACCATTGAAGAGAACCTAGCAAGGCTGAATCGACCTTTTCCTTTTACTTAACATACACTTGTGGTCATTTTCAATACAGATAAATGAAATACATGACCAGGCTGCATTCCAATAGATAGTGAAAACAAAAACCATCAGACCCACATAGATATGAGCACAAACTGAAATACTATAAATTTTTTCCTTTCTGATTTGAGATCTAATTGCTTGGTAAGCAATGTATACATGCATATAATTTCAAATACCTGTAACTAAAGAACTTCTAATAACAGGATTTCCACTTTTTGGCATATTTTTCATCGTTTATCATCATGATTAGCTTTAGATTAGACCAATATGTATTACCATTTTAAGTTGTTTTGAATGAGATTCAGTATTGATTGCACGTGTTTTCCCACATCAACATGAACAGAAAATGAATGATAAATACACTCTCTCTGGATGTTTTGAATATAGCAACATTTGGGGGTTAATGAAGGTAAAGGAAAAACTCTCAGATAGAATCATTGGCCTCCTGCCACAAAACCAGAGAAGTAACTGGAGCTGTAATTTCCAGTTTTGTGAGAAATGAAATATGACTTCAAAACATCAGGTCTCCAAGCATAGCACCTTGACGTACATGCAGGTTTTAGGTCCATCCACCCCATGAACGGACCCACGTGCTACTAACCAATGGAACCTGTGGGCTAGTGGCTGCAGCAGCATTCCTCTTTTATTCGCACATATTGGAGGAAGAGGCGGATAGATGACACCATATGTCAGAAATAATTACAATGCTATTGAGTCTCAGTATGACAAAGGGGAAAGTAATGACTTTGGCTAGGGCCAGAGAGAATATAAAGCAAATTTTAAAAAATAATATAAAATAAGGCCAGTGTCTGGGAAGATCATCAGAACTGAGATTGGATGAGAATAGAAAATTCTGAAGCCAGTTCTTATGGTTTTCAAGCAAAACAACTATCTACCGCACTGATAATTCATGGGAAATTTTAGTTATTTTCTGCACTCTGGAACAAAACCAAAGTGTCTTTTCAGCTGGACTGCCACACTCAAGTGCTGGCTGACATTTTTATACAATATCATCCAAGAGCAAAATCATACCTGCTCCACTTGGTGCCGTTCTTCAGGCTGAGAGTTCAGCAGGTCATAGAGGAACCCATGAGGATGAATTGCATGGGGGTTGACTTCTGAGGAAGCAGATTTTGAGGAATCGGGACACAGCCATTTTCCCTTTGAAAATCATAAGCTTGTCCAACTGAGATCAACAGGGCTCTCTGTTTGCACAGATTACTGTTTTTCCAGTAACCCCCTGAGCTGTAACTGCTGTACCATTCCAGTTCCCTGGCACTGGTCCTGCAGCCCAGCAATCTGCCCCTGCCCCAGCTTTTGTCAGACTCTCCCATCTGAGCCTCCTTCGTTGCTAGTTGGGCAAATGAGCCTGGCCTGAACTGAGAACTGAAATAATTTGGTATGTTTTGAGAGAATTTTTGTGTGCTTCTTTGAGCAAAGAAAACTGAGCTACGGGACTGTATGGTTGTCCCACAGGATGATTTAGAGGTGCAATCTGCCTGAGAAACTAGTAAGATCTTGGAACAGCAAAATATTGCAGCAAAGTACCCCTCTAAGAGAAGAATGAAGTCGATCAGATGAGCATTAAAAAGACGATGGTGAACCCTGCAACACTAATTTAAAAATCAACTTAACCTACTGGAAAGTTAAGAGGCCTCACAAATATATCCCTCTCTCTGCTAAATTGCTCCTGCCATTGGACTTCTTGTCTCTCAAGTTCATAAGCAATCCCACTGGGAAAGAACAGCAAATATGAGCTGTTTTCCAGAAGTAGTCTAAAGCAAGCCTTACTTCCCAAATCCTTCTTAAAAATGTTCAGTCCTATCTAAAATGACAGCAAATGGTGTACAGCAGTAATGTTTAGCACAGGGCCAGATCAGAAGAAGGAGGCCAATTTTTACCAGATGAAGAGCCAACTTGCAGGGGCAGCCTGCTGGTATGGGGCTGCGGCTCCAGCCCCACAGACTGCAAAGCCCCCACTCAAGCCCTCTAGGGGCTTTGCTGATAAAGAGATTTAAGATTCTTTTTGTACCTCTGGTAGCTCAGCAGCAGAAATTTCTGCAGCTGGATGAAACGCCTGGAGTTACGGATTCTGTTTCCCTACTCACTCCCTTGGCAAGCTGTGCAAAAATAACAGGAGCTCCTGAAGGACACTGTGGATCATGTGGATGTCTGCTATAGCAGGAGGCTGCTTCCTTTGTCTGAAAAAGTTCTGTTCACTCTTACCCTCCTGTGTTTTCTATCCCTGCTGTATAAACATGCCCAGTTATGCCACTTGACATCAAAATAGTTGCCAAGTGAGTCTGCTTCTAAGGTAGAATTACTCTAGTGGGAGGATAAACTAATAAATTTCCCAGACCTTCTCCCTCTCCTCTTGGATAGCCAATGCACCCCCTAAAGTAAATGATTTACTCTAGACCAATGGGCAGTATTTTGTGAAGCTTCACATTCAGGTCCTGGTAACATATAACTTTCAAGTATTCACTTTGACCTCCCCCCCTCCCCCCTTCATTCTTGGAACATCGCTCTTTTGGCAATTGAGAGTATTTTTCCATCGTGCTGATGACTTAATTATATAAATAAATCTTTGAGGCTGATATGGTTGCCTTTAAGTTTTGTTCCTTGGCTAAACGCCTCTTCTTCTCCAAAATACTGTCAACTATGAGTAGGACAGCATGGGAAAAAGAAGATTCTGGTCCTCACTAGTGCTCTTGTCATACTGTACTAGTGGAAATCAGAAGCCTTAATGTGGAGCTATAACCCTAGGAAAAGAGAACTAGAACAACCCGTACCCTGAGGCAGGATCATCCTCTTTAAAGCAAAATGAAGGAAAGAGTTGAAAATATGTTCCCTTTGTAAAAGACGTTGATTCTCTGTAATGTTAGCGGGAAGTAGCTGCATGCTTCAAAGAGGAGCAAACATATTCACTTCAGTCCTTTAGACAACAGTGCTCCAAAGGGGAAATAACAATAACTATTTATTTTAAACATATTGGGGCCATACAGAGTGTAATACCGAATGTCATCTCTTATCTGCCATGAAAAGACACCACCACCATAAACACCTGAGCGGAAACGATCGCCCGCAATCCTACATCATCTCTGTCGTATGCAGGCATTTCCTTGCCTGCTTGTTTGCTCAGATTACATGCCCTTGAGCAGTATGTCAGATATCTGAACACTGATTAAACCTCACAGCTGACCTAACCCATTGGGAAGAAATGTTCATGTATCAAGGAGAAGAAATTCTGCCTGGTTATAACTGTGAAACCCAAATACTGTTCAAAATAGGCCAAACACAGAAACCTACATCCCAACTCTTGGATCTTTCAGGATCTCAGAGTCCAGATTCAAACTTTGCTACAAAACAGCAACACTGCTTCATGTATGACTCAGAGCCAGTTCTTTGGGGTCAGAAAGACAACGTGATTTAAGATGAAATGGGACTTCTTTATTACTGGCAGTATATATCTTATTCCATGGGCTTGGTTGGTTTTCTTTGTTTGCTTGTTTTGTAATTTTTTTAAGAGCCGAGCCTGAGAAGGCAAAAACAAGCTTTCCCCATACATGTCAACTATGAGTCCAAGCATTCCTTACTGGTTATTTATGAAAGACTTTCTTGGCTGGCTCTTAAGAGTTTTCCTTATCAGTTTAATCATAATTAGTTTATTATTGCTCCCCGTAATGTCTAGGAAATCAAACCCAAGTACAACATGATTTAAAGAGCTTGTTTTATAATTCTGCTCTCAGCATCCTCTCACTGTGCTTTCAGATGGCGGGAAAAACTCTCTGCAACTCAACAATGTTCAAAAAACTGTTTTGATTAGCAAAACTGTTATCCAGTCCTCTTGCTTGATCCCCAGTTGATGGACTTACAGATAAAGTTTAAGTCCTGAAATGCTCAGCAACTACAAGGTGTATAACACAACCACCCCCAGAGGATTCAAGCATTTCACAAACTGTTTCCAAATGGTGCTCTGTAGTTAACCCTGCTTAAAATGCAAACTGCTCCAACAGGTGGAAGCAGTTTTGAACTGTGTATGTCCCCTGTTAGGTTGAGAAGGGATCGTTTGTATCACAAGCACCATAAAGTAAATGTCGTCATTTAGAGTTCAAAACACAGAAGAGAGTGAATGTTTTCCACTGTGGCAGTGTCCATAAGGCAGAGTTATGAGCTACAGGAAAAAAATTACAATTAACCTGGTGCTCCATGTAAGCGTTCTCTTACTTTGTAAGTAAAGGGAACAGAAAAGCAGGAATTTGCCTTTTTGGCCTACTGCTCTTCCTCTGTTATCTGAATGAGGTCTATCAGCCCCAGCATAAAGATAGCTCAGAACAGCTTCTGGTGAATTCAACACATTCTGTCAGCAATATTTTTGGTGGGTGGTGAGCAGGGGCATAGCTTATCAAATACACCAAGACCTGCAATGGAAACACCATGGGATATTCCTGAGCCTCAGCCTTTTGCAGCAGTTCAGTGACTCAAGTTCACTTAGGCTTTAAAAACTGAACCCACTATTCCAGTGTTTAATGGATTGCTGAAATTCCAGCCATAGTTTGAAACCACAAGCATATGTATGGTTAAGGTGCTGCAAAATCCTTTTCTTTCTTTAACATGGATACTATGCAGAAATTTTGATGATAAAGTAAGAAATTTTGTTACTGACAAAATCTATGAAAATAATACGGAATTATCAAGAGTGGCCACTTATGGCAGGAAATATTTCCTCTGATATATCTGCTGTATTTCCAGTAGCAGTGTGCATACGTATTAAAAAGGAATTTGCTTGAAAGTATGTGATTAGATAACCCATCTCATATTTAATATTAATTTATGAGCATTAGGCAATTTCTTACGAAACCTTTTAAAATCAGCTCATTGCCACAGAGCCAATCATTTCTATCAGCCCTTGTATTCAGGTAGTAAAATTCCATAATTCACTTCACCAGATAACTCTCTTAGCGGAAGGCTTTGCTAGTGCTCGATACAGTATCATCAATACTAAGGAATACTAATATTTCTCACTAAAGACATCATTCATGATGCCTGGAAGATGTCCTGTATCTGCTAGTGGCATCTCTGATCCTAAATGATCCTATTCTTTGAATGTAAAAGCGCACAGCTGCTCAGAGGCACATGGAGATTCAGCAGTTCTGTGCTGTAGTCTCAGCTCAGCCACTCACTCCTCTTAAAGATTTGGGCAAATCATTTAAAACTCCTAAGCGTGGGGCAGCTGCTCAGACAAAGCAAAGTTTGACTCGGTTGGTTACACCAAGAACATCCACCACTTTCTCCTTTTCTCTGTCAAAGCTTTTAAGAAGTAATTGGGAATGAGTCAACACGAAGACATGTAAAGCACACCTAAGAAGTTATAGGAATCCAAGATACATGAAGCTGGGGCTACTGATATTGTCGTGGAAGACTTAGAGAGATGCAGATAAAACCTTACAGCCTCAGTATCTGTACACTGCTACAAAGAGAACACAGATTCAGACACAGATTCCGCCTTGCTTCTGGGTTCATGTGAGTCCAACTGGGAAATATGATTAATTTGATAAATAATTTCAAAGTTCCTAAACTACTGAAGACTGTGAAAGGGCGAAGTATTATTAGCATTATGAGTCTGTCTGAAATACAGAAAGCAGATTTGGATTTACGGGTTTGCTTTCTTTGCCAAAGCTGGGTGCTGAACATTCAGTTCAGTTTAGTCTGCAGAGAGAGACCCACTCTGACATTTAGATCTGATTTCTGGTTTCAGATTCCAAATGCACTCAAAGTCTCTAATATTTATTGCAAGAGGTCAGATTTGCTTTACCCAGCAGTGCTGCTGCAGCACCATGGCCAGCCCAGCTGGCATTCCAGTCCCACAGTCACATCCATGTTTTCTCCTCATGTTCCCACTGACAATTTGAGGCCCCAGTCGGAACACAGAAACTTCAGGAGCAACGAAAAGTTAGACATCAGAGTACAAAAGTCAGTGCGGGGTTTGAGATATCATTTGGTAAAAAGACATCTAGCAACACAAGAGCTAAGGATATACAAGATGTTTGTGGAACCCCATTACTCAGTAAATTAGTTAATAAATAAAACGTGCTTCATATGTACTTGCTATGAATTAATCTACATCACATAATAATCCAGTAAGTGGGATATATCTAATGTAACACTAACAGTCTTTCAAAAAACTTCTTTTTTCATTGAGTAGGAACGAAGCAGGAAAAGCCCATTCCCCTTCTGGTATTTTGCAGAGCTTGATTCAGATGAGACTTCAATTAGCATTTCTCTTGATAAGAATTTGACAAACTATTATTTAAATTATTTCCACTGCCAGGTCTTTGGGAAAATTACACTCACTGCCAAACAGTCTGTTAAAAATATTGCCTAACAAGTCTGCATCTTCCACACCTGAGAATTTAAGCAGATGCTTTATACAGAGAAGAAGAGGAGCTCCCTCCCAGCGTCCACAGTGGAATTTCACATTGCATTAATGGTGTCCAAATTCCTTCCCACCAGACACATTCCCTACCAAATCATGAATAAAATACATCTTCTGCTCAGGCATTAAAACACAAAGGAGGAAACACATCAGCTGTGATGTCTTAATGAGGAAGGCTGAGGGAGAAAAGGTAAAAGGCGCATAACCATAAAATAATGTTGCTTTTTTGGGTCATGCTTCTTCTTTACATGCATCTCATAATGTCAGCTCGCTATATGTTAACCAACATGTAATAATGAAGTTTGAAGATGTATATATTCTAATACTCAATAGGTATTTGAAGATTAAATCCAATCATGCTAAATAAAATCTTACTGTTGTTTAGCACTTAACACACTAGAAACAGGGCAAAGAAGGACTGTGTGATACTGGTGAAGACAAGGATTACAAAGTGAGTTCAGAGTATTCAAAGCTAGATAAAGTGTTTTGGTAAAATGTCTGTTATCCAAACCCCAGAATTCTCAATGACTCTGGACAGTCTATAAAGTGCTCTAAGTCACCAAAACAACTGAGACCTGATGGGAGCTGCTATTTCATGGCAGTTCTGCTATTTGAGGCTGCAACCTCATGAGAATCAGTTTTGTGATATTTCAGGCATAGAAAGGAAAGAAGGCTCTTCTCTTTTTGAATTGAAAAAGAAGATGAAAGCCTGGGACAAATTCCACTCGGGGACTGAAAATTCACTGCCCTCTCATAACATTCACGAGGCTGTTTCATTTCTAGAGTAGAATAAAAGGCAGCAAAATAATATAAGATAAAATGAAATAAAATAATGGTAGCTGATAGTTAAGAACTTTGTAACAGAAGCCTGAGGACTACAAGTTGCTAAGATAGATACACTGTACTTTCCAAGATGTGATCCATGATTTCTTTAATACAATAATATTTTAATCAAGGCTATGTGCAAGAGCTGTTTCCTCTACAACATCTGCCGATAGCTTCAGGTGGTTTTAGGGAACAATATGCTGGCTGTGATGTTGCAAGTTAGGGCAACAGCGTCAGTGTATAAACTGAGTTCCCGTACTCCCCACACTACTCTGACCAATGTGACAGAGATGTCGACAGCACTGACCTTCTCAACTGAATCTCCAAATGGAGAAACAGTCATATTTTCCTACTTCATATCATTTTTTCCTTATGCCACAAGGGAAATTACACAAAATGCATAAATAACCTGGAATGAACAGAGCTAGACACATTTTAGACCCTTCAGAGAGTATGCCTCATCACCTCTCTCTATAGTCATTCAAAGATGGGGAAATTATTGTCATCAAGTTAGAAGTTTGCTTGAATAGTTATTTAAACTGGTTAATCCTACAGAACCCTCTCTTTCACAGATAGGTAGCTTTATATTTCCCCACCCAGCGTCAATGGCAGAAATCTCTCCCTTTCTTCACTCTGTTCTCAGTGCGAAGGCAGGACCCAACGGACAGAACGAACTGGGAATGTGGGTTGTTCCTGGGTTAGCACTGTGTGATATGACAACCTGGTAAAATCCTCACTCCCTCCCAGTTTTCCCACTTGCAGACTGCTACCAGCAGATACACATTGCCTTTGACCTGGGAAATCAATGCTGTGGCCCTGAGGAGGTGTCACAATGGCCAACGCTTTCTGCCCATGGTCAATTTTGAGATGTAAAGTCTTTATTTCCCTATTCCTCTCCACTACAGCATGGGAGTTTCTTCACGGGTTTCCTGGAAACTTGGACAGTTTTGTGGTAGTACAGATGGAGAAGAAGAATGTCCTTCTAGCTCTTAATGTCAATAAACCTCGCTGAAAACCTTTGCTCGTGTGAGTGCAACCATCCACATCTCATTAGGCCACAGCCAAACAACCTGAACAAATCTGGAATTTTCACAAATGTCCTAAGATGGAAGGAATTGATTTGTTTCATATCAGA
>PPHD01001314.1:14124-33274 GCA_002909625.1 Bambusicola thoracicus
GAACAAATCTGGAATTTTCACAAATGTCCTAAGATGGAAGGAATTGATTTGTTTCATATCAGAAAGAAAAAAGATTTTTTTCAGAAAGGTTCTGAATATTTTCATTTTGTACTGAAAAAAGTCTACGGATCACTGCAGCGCATCTGTGTAAGATTCTGCACGTAAAGAGTTGCCCTGAATTTCATTTCTGCAGAAAGAATCAGCTGTGGATACTTCCTGCAATAACCAAATGAGGTACCAAACAGTTACNAAGAAAAAAGATTTTTTTCAGAAAGGTTCTGAATATTTTCATTTTGTACTGAAAAAAGTCTACGGATCACTGCAGCGCATCTGTGTAAGATTCTGCACGTAAAGAGTTGCCCTGAATTTCATTTCTGCAGAAAGAATCAGCTGTGGATACTTCCTGCAATAACCAAATGAGGTACCAAACAGTTACTGATCAGTGTCATCAACGATACGGTTAATTGTTTCCTTTTGCTTCGATAAACAATAGTGACATCTCTAACAGAGCAGTCGGGGAATCATTGGTGAAGGATGAAGCTTATGGTAAGAGTATTGAGGTACTGCTGGCCCAGATTCCCCGTACAAATTAACACTGGTTTCCAGCTTTGCTAATGAACGGCTGTTACACATTGCAGCTGGAGGTTTCTACTGCAACCAATTCTGCAAGGATTTTAGAGGTAGAAAAAGGGACGGGCACAGAGACTGAGAAAGCCTCGTTATCGCAAGGGACCATCATTTGGACGTTTCCTTTAAGAGTGAATTATATATGATAATGGCTTCATTGTCATCAAATAGAATACAATTAATTTTATTTTTTAGTATGTTATCAGCAAGCAAACCACCAGTATTAGCTAGATACCATCTGGGAGTGACAGTTTCCTTATTACAAAATATGTAAAAATATGGACTCCCTTAAGGAATCTGTTGCACTACATCTGCTCTGATTTTTGTTATATGCTAATGGATTTTAACCCAGCATATGAAGCATGTAAAAAAAATAACAGAAAATTTTCAACTAAATTACTTGTTTCACATTTAAAGTGTCACAAAGACAGAGACAGCCACATATGCAGCCTTAGCTACAGGGGACTGGGAAGAAACAAAGAAGTAAGGAAGAGGCATTTCTTACCTGCTGTTTTGTTATCCAAGCCTCCCTCTCAAGAGAGATTCTAGCTGCCCACATAATTAAGGCCACTTGATATGTGAAGGAAGTACTGGGGCTATACACAGCTACATCTCAAACAAGCTGAGGTGATAACAAAAGATTGTGACTGCTGAAGCACAATTATCTTCCTTATTTCCCTCTGTTTATAATATTTTAAACAATCACAATGATTAAAATGGGCTATTACAATTAAGAGTCTATTCTCCAGGGTAGCGGGTTGGCTTTTCGCGGTCTTTACACACTTCCTTAACTTCCCTCACAACGATCACATCCTGAGACTGCTGGCATGACAAACTACTCAGGCAGGTAATGACGAGCTGTCTGGACCAGACTGAGAATACGGTGGATTAAAAATGCTCACTGTTGAAATACTGGTATCATCTTTTTTGAAAGAATGACCCACCACCAGCGCTGGAAATAAATGTGCTGCAAACGCAGGGGAAAGGAGGGCTGTTCTATGGGTTTGTTTTGTGTTGTTTGTTTCCTTGGCTTTTGGTGCTGTTGTTTTTCCCTGTACAATTACGCAGAGCTGTAGCTTTAGGCTAACAGAATTTTTGCACTTGTAAAGCAGTTTGGTATGAATTGCTTTTCCATGGATCTGTGTCCCCAGGCCCTGCAATGTGAAATATACCAGGCATTATGTTTTCATTAGCATCAACACAGGACGTTTCTATGTATTAAGCACTAAAAAATATTTCATGATCTGTTTACACTTCATATATATATATTAATTAGAGCCGGGAAGTTTTTGACTGCACATAAGCTTTTTGCGTAACTTTTCTTTAAATAAAAGTAATGCACTGCCAGCTGTGGAGTCCCAGAGATTTTCCAGACTATTTGGAAAGACTATCTCTTCTCTTGTTTGCGCGTGTATATAAACATGCATATATAAATATATACATACGCATAGGGCCACACGCATAAATGCTCACACATAAAAGGTATTATTGTTTACAGGTGTAAAGATGTAATTCACGCTGGAGTTCTAAATGCAATATTCTGTAGAAGGAGATACTGTAGAAGTGTTGTCCCTGAAATGAGCACAACTGCAATTAATGTAAAGAGGAGGGAAAACTTCTTTACGCCTTTCAACATCAGCACTTACATGCTTTATTCACAGTCTCCTGTGCAACAAATGAAAAGAGCTTTAGAAATATAAATTAATTCATTTTCACAGCACACTGGCAAGCTAGTTAGATGTTCTAATGCCCACTAATAAAGCCAAAGGGTTGATTTAGGTTGAAGGAGCTACTGAGTGACAGAATCAGGGAAGATCTCAGGTATCCCCAAGGTCTGCCATCCCTTTTCTAACAAGATCATGTTGCTTTCAGACAAAGAAACAATCCCTAATCAAGACAAAAGCACAAATCAAAACAGAAAACACTCTCTTTTATCCTTGGTGGCCGAAGTTCAAGTTTTACAATTTCTAAGATGTCTATTCAGGAAAATACACAGATTGAAAATAGCTATGGCCGAGTCACAAAACGATGATGACAGTACTAATAATCACTGTTAAGATGGAAGAAAAAAATTAAAACAGAAAAGAAACAGGAAAGATGCTTCTGAATAACAAGTGGGGTAGTTCTAAAAAATAAAACTGGAATTCACTCTAAGATACAATACGGAAAGCTATATTCTGGGGCTTCCTATTGTTACATGACTTAGTACCTGCTGATTCCAGTCTTACTCAAGCAGGTTAGACAGTTCGACCTAAATAAATCAATAAGTTTAGACACACGAGTGTCATAACAGGAAGCGATGGTTTATGGTAGACGTTTCTGGCTAGACATTACAGCTTGCCCCTCCTCGCCAAATGGGTGACTGCCGTCTCCCCGCAGAGAAAGTGCAGCTGGTATGACAAAGGATGGATTTCTGCTGGGCCTGGGGTAGGGGACGGCATCTGAGAACAACAGTGGGATTTACTGCCCTGATAGGCAGGGAACACATGGTCTTGTACAGCCGACCTGGAGAAGGAACCCAGATTGAAATTCCTCAAGCCCCAGCTTTTGAAGAGGGACAAGACAGGGGAAAGAAAGTAAGCAATTTGCCCTGTTAATGGTATAATGAAAACAACCCCTCAGCTCCTTGATCCCCTGTGTGTTCAGAAAGGAGCATTAATTTCCATTACATGGAAACATTTTATAATAAGTGGCAAAGCATTACTGCCTCCTTTGATACTGAAATAGCAAATACTTGTGCTGAGCTACGCTACAGCAGCAGCGAGCTTTGGGCTTGGGCAAGTACCCTGATCAATGCTAACATTCTCTTTCTATAAGCAAAGTCACCCAAGATAAAGCATACCTCTGGTATTTGTTTGTTTCTTAATGTTTTGGACAAATTTCCCAGGGAAGCTGGAGATACGACTTACACTGCCTTCCAAAGGGAGCAACTCCTGACACAGAGCAGCAGGCTCTTGTCCATGCATCCCAACCCGGCACCTTTTGCACTTTGTTAGAGTTGAGATGTGCTCTCAGAAAGCGCAGCTGCATTCACCTTCAGCAGCCGTTCTTAGATGCTCGCTTTCTGATTCTGAGTCAGCATCACCCTTGATTTCTGTGTTGACAGAGTCAAGAATACTGAGGTTTTCTGCACTGATAGCATGGTAGCACCTACTTTGTGGTGCGTTGATTTGGGATTTGAGGAGTAACTGCTGAGTGCTGGATGGGAGAATTAGAGTTCACCCACTCAAAGAGCTGAAGATTCTCCAATGGCATAGTCAGGTGTGCGTTAGAAAAGGCCAAGGGGGACTTTATAATGGATCTCAATGAAGTCAGAGCCAGACTATCATTCCCGTGTATTTCTAACAAGATGTTCAGGAACAGATTTAAGTGGTACTTAATGTTCCTCCACCTCCAGTTCGTGCTGTCACTAGGCGCTAAATAAAAACGACTTACAACCTAGCTTTGAACTTTGTGAGCCAGCACAACTGAGCAGGGCTTGCTGAGCGGCCCACAGAGTTCAGGTTCACGGAGACATAATTAAAATACACAAGACAGATTTCCACTGAACTCCACCTTTGACTATTTCACAAACAACCTGGATACTTTTCTTTCCTTCTGACTTCCAACAATGATTTTTTCTTTTCCTCCTGATACTCAATCCGCTTGTATTTAAGATTAATGGCTAGCTGCTTGGCTAAGGACAGTTTTGCCACTGTAACTTTTAAAAGCAGTGGCATGCTATTTTTCCAGCCATATTTCCTCCCTAACTTAATGATAGAGAAGCATACACCAACAAATAAGAGAAGTCATGGACAACCGATGTACAAAAGTGAGGCAGGAGAGTATAAGAGATCCAACCACTTCCCCCACATTCCCACCATACCTGTATTTGATGCATGTTCTGCTCAAAGCAGAAGTCCCTTTATGCACATTTATATGGGGGAGCTCAATTTTGGGCACCAATAATTCCTGTGAGTCATCTGTCAAGTATTCCCATGAATGGCCTATGGCATCCAGCAACGTGTGTGGAAAATTTGGGATCTAAATATGACTAGAACTGATGGATCAAATAGAATTGGGGTCAGAATTACAGTTCAAGGAAGTTAAGAGGGGCTGACATGCTCTGTAACAAGTAGACCCAGAATGCCCACTTGGGAACAGAGAACACACTTCCCATGCTGATTTTGCACTTGCGTTGACATGGTGCTCAAGCTAGTCAATTAACTTAGCTTCTAGCTTTGTTCTTAATATAAAAAATTCCTTTGTAGAGAGAAGAGGAAAGTTTTGCCTTGGCATCTTTCCATGTGTCACACTGTACTGGAGACTTTCAATATCTTTCTCGTCATGCAAATCCTATATCCCACTAAACTGCCAGTCAGTATTTTGTATTACAGCTTTCTGTGAGCAGCTAAACTTGGTTAATGAAGCTCGTGTTTATTACAGAAAATGTCCTAAAAGAATCGGATGTCTGTGAATCCCAGGCTCTCAAATTAACTTAGATATTCTCTTTTCTCTTCTTGGTATTCACACACATACTACCTAATCATCGTATCACTCAAATATATGCGAATGCTGTGATTCAAACCTGGCACTGACCTCCAAAAGTTCTTAAGGAGATACCAGCGAAGGCACGACTAGAAAGGCAGACCACAGTGGAGGAAGAGTGAGAGGTCTGTTTCATGTCAATGTTTCAGATTACCCCAAGGAAAGGAATGCACATTTTTGCTTCTGGGAAGCTGGCTTTGGCAAGTGGGCAAAACAGTGCAAGAGATCTGATATGATGTCAATACCAGATCAAAGAGACTCATCAAGTCAGCTAGTGAGTGAGCTGGGAGCCCGGGGAATTGCTGCTGGAATCCCTCCTGCTTTGCAAATTTCTTACACTTAGCAATACAACTAAGGATTGCTCTTTCCTTCGTCCTTGCAGATTAACAGATTTGTACCGAAGGCATAATTGTAGACTCTTCCTATCTTTGATTGCTTTGAGCACTCAGCTTTCACAGCACATCAGCACAGCTTTACTCTCCACCTGCAGTCCCACAGTTCAGGGACTTTGCTTTCTTCTTCTGCTCCCTCCCTAAATTTTGAGACCTGGCGAGTTAAGAAGTATCAGTATTGATTCAGAGATTTAACACGTTAACTTCAGCAACAGCAAAAGACGGGCAATTTGAGCTTCAGAAATGCTGAGTGGCTTTTCTTACCTTTTGAGAAAACAGCTCAGAAAAGGCAAGTGAAAGACTTCTGTCAGTAATCTATTTAAGAAGTCAGCAACCAACAATGTTAGCTTTACAAATTTACAACTGAAATACTCATGTCATTGTAACTTCAGACATAATAGCAAACCGTATTTTAGATGAAGGTATATTCATTTTTAAGACATACTGTCATGGAAACTGCTCTATACAAAAAGCTTCACTGTGAGTTTTGTTTTGTTTGTTCAAAAACAGGCATATCTGGATGTCTTGATATTTAAAAGACACAGGGATATTATTTCATTTTACTGTAGATATATGGCATGAGATTTATGCAGGATAATTCAAAACAAGTGTTCTCAGACTCTCTCCTGTCTGTGGATCACAGCTTCAGAGATTCTGAATGGATTGCTAATTGGTGCCTGACAGGCAATCACGTATAGCAGCCACTCCACCACTCTGCTTTTAGAGAAAAATGGGTAAATGTGTTGTGTATACACAGTTCCCTCATAGTATGATTGCAAGCAAGAGAAGGAAAACAAGTTGCACTCAGAAGGAGCACTCAGGACCACTAGAAAGTGCCAAAAGTACATGCTGAGGACCACTGAATACAGCATATTCATCTTAAAATGTCAAATTGATTCGAGCTTAGAGTGACAATCTCAGGTTGGGGAAGTGTTCGTTCAGCTAACAAGGGCTCTAATGCCCAACAAACTCTTGCCATTCATTTCAACAGCCTCTGTGCAGGCCCTGCATTGGTTCTCTCTGTGTATAATGATTCTCTATCTATATAGCAGTGCATTTCCACTCTGTGCTTCACAGAATCTCACCTCAAGTCTGGTCTCTGGGTCTGTTTCTTATAGCGGGCACCATGCCCTCTTTCCTTCCCGTTTTCCTATGAACCTTCAGCTTTACTCTTTCTCCCTTCCTAATCCACTGCCCCAGTGACCAAAGGTTAGCAAAATTGGCACAACAGATAAGAGCTCTGCAATTGGAAATGACAGGTGACCTTTCACAGCGTTGCCTGTTGCTTATTTGATACTAATGAAGCTCTGCCAAAAAATGGAAAGGATGAAACAATAAAGCAAATCTGTTTAAATATTTAGTAATCCCTTAGATATCCATGTAGCTACTCATACTGCTGTAAATCCCTAGTAGCTTCTCCAGGTTTAGAGAAATTATTCCGTGTTTCCGGCAGGAAAAACAACACGAGAGTCCTGGAGAGTAATCTTAGTTTACAAAATAAACAGGAGTCCGGGTGCTCTGAGGGATCTACACTCAAACAACCAGGACCCTCCAGTGACTACAGAATTTGGAGGTATGCCAAGCTTGTCATTTACTGTTGGTTTACTCTGTTTGTTTTCAAGCACAGGTGTTTTCTTCTTTCTTTTTTTTTTTCTCCTTTATTTTTTTTTTCCAGCAGAGTACCCTATTCCTTTAAAACCCTGTGTTATTTTAGTGCAAAAGGGTCTCTCTCCTCCACTCTGCCTCTCAGCCTTGAGGTTCACATTGCACTGATAGCACTAATCTCTGAAGAACCTTTTCAGGATCAATGATTAGAGTACTGCTAGCCCCTTGTTTTGCAGACTTTTTAAAATAAAATAAAATAAAAAAAAATGCCCAGCACAATCAGGACACATTCCTTTTCATCTCCGTCTTTCTCATAATTTTCCATGGCAGAGTTCATGTCAAAAATGCTTGGTTTCCACCCTCCACCCAATTGTAAGCTCTTCAAAGGGAGAGAATAAAAGTTAGAGCCTGAATCCCAGAGCAAATGCTCCTGCAGCCATGCTCAAGCCAGCTTTTGAAGTCTTTCGGCTCACCTCTTGATGCCAGGCAGGCCCCTATTATTACCAATGTTGTTAGCCATTTCAGCTCCATTTCCAGGCCTACATGGACAAGAGAGCAAGGGAGGCCCTTTCATGTCAGGCTTTGCAAAGCTGCTTCAGTGTTTGAAGGATGAAAGTCGCTCTTGTTTGTTCTTGCTGCGGTGCACAACATTTGGCTTAAAAAATAGATGTTGCCTTTCTTGAAGTGGACCGTGCGTTGCTGGACACAATCAACGCTAATGGCAGCTCTGCAGTCAGGGTTTTCAGATATTTTTTTTCCCCTGAAATAATGTAAATAGCCCAGCGTTGTGGCAGCAGGATCTTTTTTAATTTAGAAAAGAAAAATACATTTGTGCAGATATCAAGAGAGAGGAAGGAGGGGAGGAGGAACAGTCATTTCCTTGTGACACAAGTACAGATGAGAGATAATTTTAATGAGGCCCAAGTAATGAGAGTCCTTAATTCAGGGACAGCGAGAGGAAAAGCTTTCCCCTGTCCTGGAAGCAGCCAAAACAAATCTGACTTATCCCAGACACAGG
Source organism: Bambusicola thoracicus (assembly GCA_002909625.1). Classification (NCBI taxonomy): domain Eukaryota; kingdom Metazoa; phylum Chordata; class Aves; order Galliformes; family Phasianidae; genus Bambusicola; species Bambusicola thoracicus. The sequence goes on from PPHD01001314.1 coordinate 22,294, forward strand.
AGCGGTCTGCAAACCCCACTGAGAATCTGTGCCTGGCTTCAACACACAGCTGAGGGCTGGTGTGATCCCTTCCCTCCTTCCAGGAGAGGTCAGAAGGGGAGGATTAAACCTTCCTCTGTTCAACGCTGTATCGACAGGTAGAGGTTTTCATCACAGCATCCTCCTTTCCAGGCTTGTTATGTCCTCTCTCAGTTCATGAGTTTCTACCCACACTTGTGTTTGAATGGAGCCAGGGAAGGGAGAACAAGGAAAAGGGGAAGGAAAAAGAAGCCCCCTGAAGCTGAACGTCCTTTTCCAGGGAGTGAAATCCTAAAACTGTGTGGCTGACACTCTCCTCCAGCAAGAGCAGCAAAGGGGTTGCTAAGATAAGAAAACCTCAAGCCAGCAAGCAACTAAATAAATAAGAATGTAGAAAAAGGAAGTTTTTGTTTTGATTTCTTGTTAGTCATGATATTGAGCCTTTTATCATAGCAAAGTTCCCATCCACCTCCTTGAATCCGGTGCTATATATTCTTCCTCAGTAACAACAACAATGCTAAGAAGTCTGAGAGCAGGGAACAGGCGGTCAAATGTACTTCTTGGTCCAGCTGTGTTTAGTTTTCAGATGCCCATGTGTTCCTTGTTAGGCTGTCTTCCAGCCCTCCTCTGCCTTCTTTTCTATTCTTCACAGTCCAAAACTATGAACCAATTACAGACCACAGAGTCAGCTATTTACCCCCTCCTGCCTTTACACAGCTATTTCCTGCCTGCTATCAGCAAAGTCAGACAAAGATGACAACAAGCCCAAGGTTTTTACCATAAGTCGAACCATAAGTGGGGACCTGAAAACACCCTAAAGCTGTTATACTTTATGTAGGGGAAAATTTGAAAAGGATTAACCGAGGAAAGCAATCAGCTCCAGACTGAAATCTATCTCACTGGTGTTTATATGATAAAATAATTGCTATTTAGGCCTCTATCACACTCGGAATATGAATCATATGTCTGGAGGGGTCTCCTGCAGAGGTTTGGGGGCAGAGCTTCCTCCTTCACCGTAGTAGCCTCTCTGGAGGTGCACATGGGTCTCCGGGCCAAAGAAAACAGTTGTGATTACAGAGTGATAGAGGCAGCCACATGCTGATTCAAAGACCTATAATCTTCTCCCCTTCCACCCTCCCCCTCCCAAAAGCAACAAGTCTGTAAAACTCATTCACTTGCCAGAGGCTGTTTATTCTGTTTAATGGCCACCTATCACCCCTTCACTCATTCTTTTTAGATTTACTAGACAAGCACAAAGCAAATTAGTGCAAAATGCTTTCAGTCAAGTGTCAGGTGGAATCAGACTTGATGAATACTATACTGCTGGGCTTTATAACTGTAGGAACACGTATACTGACAACACTGTCTCCTTCAATTAAAGCTATGCTGCCCGTTTTCTGAATCCCTCATCGAATCCTCCCTTCTGCCCAAAGTCAAACCTATAACTTTTCAATATCTTATTTTAATAAAGACATTTTGACATGCACTGTGGTGGTGCAAGTGGAGAAATCTCAATGCTAGAATTTTTATGATATGTTTCAAAACTTACTCTTCAAAGGAAATATTTCAGTGACACACTGCTCTGCAGCAAAGTGTGGATATGTTCGAAAATAGCACCATGTCTGAACCTTGTAATGTAATATTTATAGTATAAAGCTTGCTAACTTGCCATAAAAATGAGTCTCCATTGTTGCTCATCCATAAACACACAAGGCCAAAGGGGTGGGGGTAAGGGTGGAGAGGGAACCTGGCTTCTTTCTGACAAGGAGGGCAGAGGTGTACTTTCCCCCTTGAAGCTAATGCATGGAGCAGTCCACACACATCAGGGGAGAGCATAACCCCAACGGGAGTGCATGGGTTTCTAGCTGCGTGACTCCCATTAAAGTCAATAGGAGCCATGTGGCTGAAACCCACACACAGCTCTCAGAAAATTCACCCCCTGAGCCAAAAGCATTCCTCTGAAGATGGATTGTATCTGATGGGCACAGCTCAGAGTAATGAGCCGACGATGCCGCGCTGCCCCAGGGATGCAGTGTAATGCAGCTTGCTTTTGCTGGGACACTCAGCTCTAGTAGCAGAGAGCACAGTGCAGAACACTGCAGCCCATCTGACTGTGCTCAGGAAGACTTGCTTTTGGTTTTTTTTTTCCTGAGCTTAGGAACTGTGATTAAAGCAGGTTTCTCTGAGCACCAGGACATCAGCCTGTAACGACAGGGAGCAGGTAGCTACACCAGGAATAGGCACAGAGTGATACCAGCCCCACTGACTGACAGACGGGTAACTGCTCAGAAGAGGGACAGACTGCAAGCTTCCTGGAGGAATGACTTCAGTTCTGTCACTGTGGTCACACAAAGGTCCACTCTGCTTTCAGCCCCTGTGCCAGAAGTGCTCCTCTAGAAGTGAAGACAACAGCTGCAGACTGCTCTGTGGATTCCTATTTGTGCCAGCAGGTAGAGAAAGCCGATGTTAGCCTCATGAAAGAGGTTGTCATGAGAATTTTCATAACAGTTCAGTGGAAGACAGACATGTAGAGAAGCTACATAGAAATGACACACTTTTTTAAGGTATTCTGATACCATGGTGATGAGAGCGGCATAAATAATGTAGCAAGGACAGATCCAGTCTTTTCCCTATCAAAACCATCTTATGTCCCTTCTCAAGGCCTAACAACATTAAATGAACATACCTGAACTTGATAAATAAAATGTTGTCATTTTGGGTCCACTGTTTAAATTTCAGTTAAACCATAAAGGACTGTGAACCTGGAAGGTAGTACTGCCATCCTCTTTCCTCTTCAGGACAACGTGGATGTCACAAGCAAAGTCTGGTTCTGTTGTATATTATAATGCCTAAAACCAACTCTGAACAGGGATGAGAGAAATGAATAAGGACCTTTTATGCAGGTGTATTCCATGAAGGTCTTTTATGGATGCCGAGTCGAGGATAAAATCTAATTTACAGCTCTAAATTGGAAACACACACGGACCCTTTGGAATGCATGCTATTAGTGAGCCAGCTTAGAAGTCTGCATTTACTCATGCCCAATTGCAGTAAGGAGAAGAATATCATAATTATTTCCTCTACTGCTGTTTGCTTCATCTGAGAGCTGAAAGCACCCAAATGAATTCGACTATAACTGAAGGGGGCTGACCCATTAATTTTGTTCTAATCCATCGCCCTACAACACATACACACACCTCCCCATCCTCAATTCAATGATGGGAAAATAAGCAAACTATTCTCCCTCCCACAACATTTGTACTGCTGAAGTCTAACATACCTTTTTTTTTTTTCCTTTACAAACCTACTTATAGCCCCTGGAAGATGCCCACGTGTTGATAACTCTTTCAGGACAAAAACGTATTGTAGGGGAAGGAGGAGAGAAAAAGATCCTCTTGAAAGTACTGCCCATGACGCTCCCTCTCCCTCTCTCAGCCATGAAGAGAAAAGCAACACTTAAGGCATAAAGATGGGCCCAGCTGTAACAGAACTGCTACAAGAAAAGCCCTGGAAGTCAGAAATTTTTATATGTGAGAAAAATATGCATTTCACATAGGAAAACACGGTCAGTATTGAGGTAGGGCCATTTGCAGAAATGATCCAATATTTGCCACCATGCAAAGTGTGTGCACCAGCACTTATCAACATTTGGTACACCAACATGCAGTAAGATCAAACCCTCTCTTGAGTCCTAATACACGAATTGCTCAGGAAATCCTGAGAAGCCTTGGCCAGTACAGGTTCTTAGCATCTCTCACTGAAATTATGCAGTAGGAAGGGAAAAATTATTCACCTTCCTCTCTCGCTCCTAGAGAAAAAACTGTGATACAGTAGGATTAGTCAATCCCATTTCAACCATCTCCATAAGTTTACATATCCGGAAGTCTTAATTAGTTACCACGGTTTTGTCTATAGCCAGCAAAGGGAGACAAGGCAAATATTTTTTTCATTCCATCTCATTTTTTATAACAATCTTAAAAATATCACCTCATGTGGGCTCCAGTTCCTACAGGGTAAGACCTAAGCTACCTTGAATTACTGTTCCAGCTTTGGCAAAGGCATTCCACACATCCTCACTGCTGGGCTCGTCTGAATTCCTCCAACCACAAGGTGAAAATTCTTTACCAGAAATGTCATTTTCCTTTCCTTGGGAACCTGCCTTAGCGCACACCTGGCACCAAACCCTGCAGCCGAATTTCAGCAGACATAAATCAGAGCAGTTTCACTGTCCTGTCTTTTTTCTCTTTTTTCTGAGGTGAGTGAAGAAAGAGCACATTTTTGTAACTGGTGGAAAAATGCACCGTGGAAGAGTTTACCAAGGGAACCTGAGAAAACAAACCTATAACACTGCCTTCTCTCAACTGCAGTTTCATTTAATATAATATCTATCACAGGGTCTTAGTAATTCCACAGAGAGCTGAGGAGTTGGTATTTAATCCTTCCAGGGAAAAGCAGCTAAGAATAAAAATTCCACCTACAAATCAAAGGTACAGAGTTATCCTTCCTACTAAATAATTCACCAGGATTTAATACTCCAGCTTTAAAAAACAATTATGGAAACAAAACCTGTTTCAATTTCCTCTTCCATTTTAAGATGTGGCAAATATTAAATTAGGATCAGAGGCTCATATTTGAGGTATTTTAACCAGGCTCCTCGTGTGTCACTGCCGTCTCACCTGTTGGTTTCTTAAGGTCACCAGAAGAAATGAAATTGCCAGATTTAATTACTCTTGCTGAATGGTTACACTGGGAAAAGTGGAAGGAAGTTTCAGTAAGCTGGACCTATGCTCAATAAAAAGGCTTTCCAAAAGTGAAGTAAGTAAGATAAATAATAAATAAAAATAGAAAGGAATATATGGCCATCACTGAATAACACTGTAACACATAATAGAATGAGAAATATAAAACATATTAAAATACATTTGTTTACATACTCTGGCTAGGGCTTTTGGCTTTATGGACTCTTGAAGTGCTTTAGAAAACTCTTCTCTAATAGTTCCCTTCTTAACCAGATAATGAAAATGTAATGACAGATTTTAATCCTCCAGCCCTTTTATCTTGTAACATAAACAGTCCCACAATAGTTTAATTAATAGTAACCAGAAGCCCAGCTTCTCCCACAGAAGGGGTGTCAGGCAGAGGACAGATTTACCTCTGTTAGTGGAAACAAGAGATGTTCTGACCCAAACTTTTCTTTGGAACTGATCTGAGAACTAGATAATAAAAACAATCAGCAAATCTTACTGTTGTTGTTGTTGTTGTTTGTTTTGTTTGTTTTGGAAACCAAAAGATGGTGATTCAGTAACAAAGAACAGGCAAAGTAACAAGCCTTGGCAAAAGCCTGATGTGGTGTCTCTGGTGAGGAGTCTCACCACACTGATTCTGATTCTAATAACTCTAAATCTAAACTAATTCCACCTCTAACCGATGGTTGGCCTGAAGCCCCCCAGGTCCTGCGACAATTTCAATCTGTTGTTTCCCTTCAGTGCACGTGAGCCACCGTGTCTCCTCCTTGCAGCTGTGCTTGGTTCCTGCTGTACTGGGACGTCCCCAGCTGAAGGGTGCCACGGAAGTGGTTACACAAATGAAAGCAATCCAGCTGCATGGAAAGCCTGCAGCTGCCACCTGGACAGGAGCAGCAGAACAAATCTGGGATCAGAGTGAAGTTAGAAATTTGCACAAAAGCTCAGGAAAATCTTCACCCTTCTCTTTTTAGTGCCTGGGCTCTACCAGCTATTTACCTGCATGTCTACACCAGGACAATACATTAAGACTGAGTGGGGAGGAACAAAGAGGTCTCCTTCTTTACGAGGGGAGGTGTGAGGATGGAGGCTCAGAGCACAAAAGACAAATACTGGCAAGATCCACAGGAAAGCAGCAGGGACCTCAGTGTGAGCTGCAGGCGGTCAGGGGAGGACAAGCAGTCTCCAGGAAGCAGGGTGGGAGACAAGACGACGTGCCCAGATGGATCGAATCCTCACATGGGCTTTGCGGCGTGTGGATGGTGGAAGAGGCCACGCTCTCTTTTCTTGGTGCAAAACTACTTCTCTCGTTATAGCCACATCACTGAAATCAGCATATGGCTCGCTGTCTCCAAAGGTTACTGTACTGACAGCATTTTCTAGCGTAATGTGAAGCCATAATCTGCTGCTGACTGGAAGCGAGGAAGAGCCAATGCTTTCTGCTGGCTAAACCGCAGAACTGGGATTCGGGAGCCTGAATAATGTTCCCAGCTCAGCTCCACCAGCGGTTCGCTGCACATTTGTGATCACGCCGCTTGGACTCATTTCTCACTGGTGAAAGAAAAGGGTAACAGCATTCTCTGTTGTGGGGTGACGAGAAACTTAATTAATGTTTGCTATGTGTGATGATCCTCAACGGGGAGATGCCAAACATCACAGAGCACTTGGCACCTCTCTTTCTCTCACAGCCTCCAAGTCAGCTAAGCATCTTGATTATCATAAAATCACACAATAATCTGTGCCTTTCTGCCTGTTACTGCAAGTGAATTCATGACAAGGACCGAAAAAAAAAGATTCCACTTTCCCAGACTCTACAACTCAGATGGCAGGCCAAGACAGAGCCTGACAAAGAGGCGAACTCTTCTGCACCCGTGTCACTTTTCCCCATATTTTACAGCTTCGAGAAGTGTGCTGAAGTTCACTGCTTGCTACCTGGTTGGCAGGTCTTGCTCAGAAATTATTTCATTCATTATCAGTACATTTTCAGAACTGGGTGCTTTTACACTGCCAAAGAGTTAGCGCCATAAAATGGTTGTGAAAAATGCGTTGGCTGATATAAACCAGCCTCTGTTGGATGCACTAAATATGTCAAAGCAAACTCAGATGGTCCTTTAACTCAGTAGATGTGGCATCATGGGGAAAAGTGCATTCTTCTCGCAGCAAGCAAGAATAACTGCTCCGACACTTAAGGACTCCACCTGATTTCTCCCTTGTGAAACAAAATGTAGATTTTATTACCCACTATATAACTCACTTTATTTATAGTTTGCATAATTTTTCCTCTTTCCAGACGCATTTCACTTTTATCAGCTTCAGGGGCTTTACACCTGATAGAGCCGAAGTCTGAACTGTGTCATCTAGAGATGTCTCAGAAACCACGAGGCAGAAGTAAGGCTTGTTGTCATGGATATTCCCAGGTCAAGTTTTTGCCTCTGTTATTACTCGTAGAATACCTCCCTGGGCCTTCACAACTGTCATTTCACCCTCAGTACAAATTAGGATAATCCCTGGTTTTGGACAAGACTCACTACCCAACCCAAACAGCTCGTATACTAAATCTACTGCAAAGTATGATTTCCTGAACATTTCAAAGGTGGATTACAATATCAGTTGACTACATGATTTTAAAAGAGAAGGAAAAAAAAAAACCAGAAGTGTGGCCACAGAAAAATGACACCACGTCTTGCAATGTTCCTTTAAAACAGGGAAGAAAAGAAAAAAAAGAAAGAAAATAAAAGATGGCTGACTGCCAGAATTTTGAGTTAACTTGAAGTGCAGAGGTGATTTTTAATGCTTCAAACATCATTCATGAAATATTATATATATAATTTGTACTCAAAATAACATGCAAGCTCTCCAAGGAAACATTAAAATAAATAGCTTCTTTAACTCTTTTGTACCTTGATCGTATCTTATTTTGATGAATCAATAAAAGAGAGATGTAAGATTGATGTAGGACAGATCAGTAGGGCAATCATGTACTTTATTACATATTTATGAGTCTGAAAGATCAAAGGATGTTTTTATGCACATAACTTGGCAAATGTGTTTTGCCACATTCAGATATATTCCAAGTGACTTTAGCAGGAATGTGAAAGAAGCTGGCATGCTGCCCACAGTGCTATTTGGTAAGACTTTGAATGATGGCGGGATTACAAACCATGATAATAAAAACACATACAGCGTAACATTGATGCATGTAAACAGTATATACAAATGCGTATGTGTGATCTTATAATGTGTCTATATACAACATATTGCATTTTCTAAGCATGTGCATACCTATGCAAACTACAGCCTTGACTCAAAATTTCATTTAAGTCACTGGAAATCTTCAGATTTCCCTTAGAAGACACCACATCAGGCCTCTACTGCAAGCAAGAGAGAGAAACAAGGCTGCCTTCCAGCCATAAAGCGTTAGGTTATGGATTGCCATGCACAAAAATCAGGAAATGACAACGTCTGTGACTGCATTCATTCATCACTATGACACCTCCATTCCTCTTTGGGTTACCATCAGGCAGCACACTGCTCTGTGGACAGTAAGATGGAAGAAATACCTCCATTGCTATCAGAACAAGAATGGTCTTCTCTCAACTTTTGCATAGAGATGTTTCAGATCTTAGTCTCACACTGACCCTGGCTTTTAGATATCAAACACCTGAACACAAATGGACAGAGACTGTCCTGCTATGGCTTAACCAGAGGCAGGCTGATATGCACGCATGCCCTGTACCCAACTTATACCATGTGCCTGCAGCAATGGATGCTATTTGCAGAAAGGGGTTTCCTCATCACTCCCATGCTAAATCTCTGACCGTATTATAAAGTAATTTAAAATAAGAACTAATAATTCTCATTAGCCCTGACAATCAGAGGTCACTAGAGCTGGAAGCAGATGAGTTTGAGCAGCCCATCTCGTGGACTAGCATTAATGAAACTGTGGCTACAGGGACACTGAGGTAACAAGTGTGTGTCTGGAACGGAGAGGGTTACTGAATTTCTGACAGGTATGTGTGATTTAAAAGATCTCAGTTTGACAGAGAAGCATGTAAAAGGAAAAAGCCATTAGGAAAAGCTTCCTAAAACTGAGACAGCAGGACTGTTACCATTCTCCTTTTACTAACTATTATTTAAAAGCTAATGGTAATTTTTTGTTCAATTTAGCAGAACTTGATTGACTCAAAGATGCTGTAGAAGCCTGTCAAAATGTGCTAAAATATACAGTATCTGCCAACACCACACAGGGAACATCAGGATGTTACCTGCAGCTACAGGAGGGGTGGGCCTTGGGATCTGTCACTGCTTGCGAGGTGCTACCAGCATTTAAAACAAAGAGCTACTGAAAATATCACTGCTGGTGCAGGCCGTTACAATGCAGAAGTATTGGGGATGAAAGAAACAACCACCTTCAACTCTTCTACATTCTTAGTTCAGGTAAATACTGGCTTGTGTCTTACACAGCAGTATTGTCTCCACTCCCCTCCAACAGCTGCTTGATGGTATCACGGATCACACGAGGAGATTCCATCCTACCATTTGGGGCTGTGATGGGTCCTGGTTAGCGGGACTAGATATTAAAAACACCACAGAGAGCTACCTTTCCTTCTGCTGTTCTCCTCTTTGCTCATTAAGGCGGAGAGCTTTCCTCCACTTCCCTGCCTCACTTTGCTCCAAAATCCTCCAGGTTTGGCCATTATACATTTTTCAGCACAACCTTGCTGACTTTAAACCTCAATATTCATTTTCTAATTTATTTTCATGTCACTGTGAGTCTTCACACCTGGAACAATCCTTTCATCTTGGTGTGTACACCCTTCCAGCATCAGCAAGGTGTGCTCATGTTCCATAGTAGACATCATTTGGCCAGTGCGTATTTCTTCATGTTGTGTTCATTCTTTGTAAGACATTCTCTCAGTCTTCCTGATCTATTTATTTCCTTATTTGCTCGACTTTCTTTTGTCAGTATTGTCATCACTGAAGTGTTCAGAAATGAAGAATTCCAGTATCTACTTTATCAATTCCTACATGCCATGTCTACTCTAATTATTAAGAAATCTTTCATCCTGGTATCTTCCCAAGTGGTCACTGTAATGGCTGTCCTAGACAGCTCAGACTCCAAAGTAATTTCTACCACACTAACTATGCAGGCAGATTTATTGCTTTTAGCTTTTTTCCAAGTTTTACTTTTGTTTATCAATAGTTACTCTTGCAAAGGTCTCCTCAGTGTCTCAGGGGTTGGTTCAATGAAGCCTTTCAGCTGCAGTTTAGAGTTAAGCGCATGAATAAGATTCCATTTGAAGACAATAGGACTAAATGGCTTACAAGACAATATACATTTAAGTGTTTTTGTAAATTAAGCTGTAATTGTTTGGCAGTCTTCTGGGATTTGTCTTGGTTTCTTTATAAGAAAAAAAATCCAACCAGCTCATCTCTACATTTAAGACTGCATTTCTGGTTACCCACTGGTAGCAAGGCTGCTATTTTCAAAAACTACTGATGGATTCTTTCAGACCGAATGTTTATTAAAATAACAGCTATTAAAACCCCACCTCATCACACCCCCAAACCACACCCGGATCTTTCCCTGTGCACAAGTTCACAAACAAGGGTGTTACGGGGCAGCTGTGAGCTCCAACACCACCAGACAACACTGAACTGCTGCAAACCCAACAGCTTTGTTATTCCAAACATTAGCACTGTGGTGAGCCTTCGCTCTGCCCAAGGAAGGCAGTAGGAGCTTTCCAGTTAAAGGAAATAGACACATCAAAATGATCCACAAAGGGAAAGTCAGTGTGAAGAATACTTAAAATTAAGAACTACTGAACATGGCAAAGCAACATGTCAGCAAACAACTATGTAAACAGGCTTCCTTGCTCCTGTCTTATTTAGACAGAAAAAGAAAGGAGAAAATTAAAGATGGCAGCGCAGCGATATCATTCCCGGATGCCGTCATCTGTTACACTCTGTGCCCACATACTCAGCTGAGCTCCTGAGAAAGCTGTATCCACATAACTGAAGGTGAGAATTTGAAGTGGAGTTAGACTGGCTCACAAAGCTATGTGGACACGTTTATTGCAGTGTAATAGCGGATTAATTTGAATTACTTAATTAGGAATGGATTTAATGAACTTTGAGTAAGTTGCCATTATACCAAAGCAAGATTATCCATACTGCCTCTTATTCAGTTTAACTATCTCAGTTTAAAACCTCTTCAGATC
>PPHD01001314.1:33294-44539 GCA_002909625.1 Bambusicola thoracicus
AAAATCCCCCCCCCCTTTTTTTTTTTCATAGACAGATTGCTGCACAAAAGGAACGCCCTCACTCAGCTGAAAGAGACAGCAGCTCAAACTTATTCCTGATGTAGTTCCCATTGTCAATAAGTTTATTGTCACGTACAGCTCAGGATCAAAGGACACACAGCTAGAAGATCTAATTAAAAAGTGAGGATGTAATAGACAAGCTCTATCTTCTGCTCAATCAGCTCTTACTTAGTCCTGAGATCTGAATTTCACATAGGCTGGCACAGACCTTGAGGTCAAGGGTTTTGTTCTTCATCTGAATCTAGAGAGACTCCTTGTCTCGTCCTTTGCCTCTGAAACAACATCACCTGTCTTGCACAGTTAGCCCAGCCCAGCCCAGCTGCAAACTCTGCATGCTCTCCAGCTGCGATATGTTTAGCTATGCTAAAGCTTTCTTTGACTCCAGTTTTATTTTTCCCCTATTTTTTTTTTCTTTCTTTCTTTCTTTTTTCCCCAATTCTATGTCACTGACTTAAGTATAGCGGAAAGTTTCAAACTGTGAACTGGTCCTTTATTATAGAATTATGAGATGTTATAAAACTCTTATTACGGAACAACTGCAGTGTAACCAGTATCTCCTTTTCCTTTCAGCTGTGATAGTTCTATTCAAAGGCAGAAAGAGCCCATAAGCGGCAGACCTGTGAATAACGACAACTGTTCGTTTTCTTCTCATTTAAGGAAGACTATGGTAACTGCTACAAACAGCAATACCCTATTTGGCCTGGTCTGCTTGCAGAGTCTGAGGCAGGATCAGGATCCTCAGTGTCTGAGTTTAGACAAAGTGCATCACAGTCCCTCACTGAGAAGGGTAATCTGAGTGACTTCTAACAGTTCAGATGAACTTTCATTTTCCCATGAGAGTATCTGTTCTTAACATTTAGGATCTTGTCAGAGCTGCTTGCACTTAGAACACTGATCACAGAGTTACAGATTCTGTAACTTAGTCTACAAGGGACATTGGAGGTCATCTGGTCCAACTCCTGGCTCTAAGCCAGGCCAACTTCGAAGTTATGTATTAAAAATATATGTGGTTTCAATCAAATCATCTCTCTGGGCTTTGTGAACACTAATCAAGGTGGGCTGATACTGGACCATCAGGAGTACAAAGGTACATTAAAAAGATGGGTACCCTTAAAATTATTAGAAAAGCTTCCTGTGAGAAGGAAAGGAATCCCACTCCAAGCCTGCAGCTGACCAGGAAATACAATGCAAACCCTCAGTTACATAACAAAACTCTCACATTTTTCCTTGTCATTTCTATGACAAACACATTTCCTTACGACTAATTACACCCAGCTTCAAAAAAAAGGTTAGATTTCAGGTGAGAAAGGGCACATTACTTTTGCTACTGCTTTTTAATGCCTAGAAGTTTGAGCTGTTGGGTTTATTATTAAACATATTGAGAAGCTTCTACAGAGCAGTTCAGCCATTTCTAGGAACAAGCCTCAGGAAGAACAAATGTGCCAGTTGTTTGGAAAAGCTTAGAATGTTTTCATTGAAACTCCATTAATGTGCATTGGGGGACTGTCTTAAAATGTGGTAGAGGCCAGTGCAGGAACAGAGAGGTATCGTTCACTGTCCTCATGAATATTCAACAAAATGTGGCCAAATTGTAATCCTCTGCAAATCACCATCTGCATATGCTCAGTAGAGGTTTGTTAGAGGCTAGCAGCACAATTCCCAGAGCATTCTGTCTTAATTGCATATATGCCATGTCTCCCACAGGGCTGCATGCCAACCACATGGGCCTGCTCCATGCCCACCTCAGCCACTGACCTAGATTCTTCCCTGAACTGTACCTCAGGAGTGGCTGCAGTTCAGCTTAGATTTACACGCCATTTAAAAAGAGGATATTTCCAGAACCTGAGACCTGCTATGGAACAAGAAGAGACAAGTTCTAGACATAGCAAGAAAGTACAGGGAGATAAAGAAGGTGCAGTTAGCATGGTGTTCATGTTACATGTTTGAGTAAGAGATTAAGATGGTAATAAACTATTTTGCCACATTAATTTTGCCTGGTGATAAAGCATCTGGGATGAGATGTCAAAGAGACGAGCAGATGTCTAGGCTTGGCTGCTCTGAGGCATGTCAGTACAGCAGTATCTCCATCAGGAAAGTAGCTGAGGAGATAAAAGCCAAAATTATGATCACAATGAAAATGATTTGGATACAGATGAAGATAAGGTCAGAGAACACTGTCTCAAAGGATTAAAATTTGAAGAAAAAAAAAAAAAGGCATTCTAAGAGGTCACTGAAGGAGCAAACAGGAAGTTCAGGGTAGGAACAGGTTCCAGGACAGAGCCTTTAAACCCAGGTTTAAAGACAGAGATTATAATCAGATCTGTCAGATCTAGCCAAAATGTCAAGGAACATATGAATGGAATAACGGCCTTGAGATTTGGCCCTGAAGAGGTTACTAGGGATCCTGGCAAAAGCAGTTTCACTGGAGTGGAGAGAACAGAAGCTAGAATGAAATACAGAGTATTATTATACACTGCAGTGATTGGCATCGGAGGGATCCATTCATCTCCCAAGCCATTTACTGGGACCTGATGGGCTAAATCCCTAACAGGGCGAAATCAGTTCAGTTCTTCCAGAAACTTTGTCTGCTTACACTGCTCAGAAATTTTACCTAGAGAACACAAACTAAAACATGCTTGCTTTTTTTTTTTTTTTTTTTTTAATGAAAAAGAAAGGAATTTTGCGTTTATTTTACACCCTCCTATGTGAAATACCCACCTCCTGCAATGAGTAATCTTTTTCCCCAAAGATCTACGAGTGGAGCACTTCCTGTTTCTCTGTGTTGTCTAAATGGTATAAAATTAGGCAGTTCTTAAGCTAGCTGCTCTCATTACACAGTTTGATGAATCCGAAAGGGTAACAAACTCCAGGATGAATGATTAGTCATTTAGTCTTACAACAGCTTTCTTCCTTTACTCACTCCTCTTCCTATAAATTTCTTTTAAAAAATGAAAACAAAAAACCCGCTTGCTATAAATTAGCTGAATTATTAATCTCTTGTCCTTTGCAGACTTTGTGTGTTGGACAATAGCCAAGGGATCACAGTACAATGTGCTGTTGCAGGTATTCCCCTTAGAGATGGAAGACATATATATTCTTAGACATGCAATAAAACTCGGATCTTTAAAGTACGTATGAGATGATCTCCCTTGACACTTTGTTTTTAAATCATCTATTTGCTGATTTAAAACCAACGAGTTCGAGCAAGTCTGGAGTCAGGTCTATTTGACTATCTTTAGTTTCGGTGATGTTGGAGCTAGAATTATATGGAAAACACAATGCTTAGGCTTAAAATTAGCAAGAGCTCTCCAGAAGGAACAAAAAAGGTATAAATTATGTCTGATTGAACAAACACAACTCCACTGTTGAACAGCCACTCAATGAAGAGGGCAGGGAGAGGCAATGGAGCACGGTAATGTGTAATATTACTAGTCAATGGGCTGTGTGCAGCAGTGGGCTCCCAAACGCTGGAGGTGTCAGGGAGATAAATAGCAGAGTGTCCTCCTCAAAAATATGATTAATACCCTCCTCGGTCCACTGCTGAAGATGTAGTGGGTGCAGCTGGTTTGGACAGCAGTTGCATAGAGGAAAATTCCAGGACAATTGCAGCAGAGCAGAGAGGGCAAAGAGTAGGACAAGTAGTCAACTGAGTGGGAGTGCTGAGCCCCAGCAAGGGGAGAAGTAGGCCGGAGCTGGCAAAGGTCTTTTGGCTGCTGTTTAAGTAATGTTTATAGAACTTTCATGCATGCACAACTGAGTTTTGAGTTCGTGATCTTTGGAGGAAAAAAGGGAAAGAAGCATGTTCGAGTTCATTGTCTCTCGTAATAGCCGTGCCAGAGGTGGCTTTCAAGGAGCCATTCTTTTCTCCTAGCCTGCCCCCCTGAAAAGCCTGTACGTCACAAAGAAGCAGGTGGAAGACTAAGAGCATTAAAAAGAAACCAAAAAAGCATCCTCTTTTTTTTTTTTTTTCCTGCAGCTAACTGTGATTTCCTGAAGAAGTCGGCAGTGTGTCAAGAGAGGGTTTCGCACCGTATCATTTTCAAGGAATTCTCTAAAATTCTAAGAAAACATCCTTTCATGCATCTGTTGTCACAGCACTCAGAGGAGAGTGTCCAGAGCTCAAATTCCCAACATTAGAATCTGAACACACTATAATGTAACTAATGCTCCTGAAATCAAACAAAGGCAGAGGGCTACGGATGGCTTTATTTCTTAGGGCACTGATCCCTGCCTTTCTTGGTCTGCAGGCAACACCAAACAAGCAATATATTACTGGCAATGCTGCATTATCTACTGTCTTGCATCCACAATGAATGTCTCAGGGTCTCCCCTGGAAGCCTTGGGTGGGGACGGATGCCTGAGGCAATCCGTCTCCAGTCATCAAGGAGGTTCTGCAAAAGCTGCAGACAGGAGACCGGTGCTGAACAGAAGGATACACATGTTGTTAAACACACAATGCTGCTGGTATACAAGTATGTACTACAGTTTAACTTGAAGTGACACACACAGGAAAAAAAAAAAAAAAACAGGGCTGGGGAAAGGAAAAGTTCCAGTGAATTATTGATCTGAAAGACAGTGATTAATAATCACCAGTTTAGTATTCTGCATCACCACTGCCTGTCACACTTCCCTGGAAACAGGATTAATATAAGAAGATATTACACATGTGAGCAAGGCACAAAGGTAGCACTGTATTGATCTGAACTTTAGAGCTGTGCAGCGCAATTAACAAAAACAAAAAGAATGCTGGAGCTTTTGAAAAGAATGGTCGACGAAAATAAAGTCATCGTTTTATCCTCCTGCAAATTCCTCATCTCTTCAATCACACTCAAGAATCACCAGCTGCATTTCCCTGGTCAACTCACTATAACTCACACCAGACCATTCAGTGCAGGCACAAAGCCTTTTGGCTCATTGTATTTGAAGGATCGGTCCCTGACTGTCACACAGCCTACAAACCCCCCAAGGACTCACTTCTAATTCCACAGAAACAGCACTGCTATCTAACAGAATTTAGAGAAATACCTAATTTTTGGAAATTATACAATCCAGAAAACTGTAATATCCCATTACCTAAGCAAAACCAAAGAACCAACGCTCTAACCTGACAAATAGGTGTTCTAAGGAAAAAATAAAGGAAGTCAAATAAAAATGGCTACTATACTTAAAGATAGTTTCCATGAAATGAAAATCATGTGACTGCTTTATTAACCTGCTATCTCAAATTCACTTTGTTCTTTTTTTCCTTTTGTTTCTGCATAGAGAGGGGGCATCACTATTTGTTCAACATAATATTAAGCATACTCTGCTACTCAATTAGTAAACATGTCAAGAGGTGGGTTAGTTATTCATGGTTCAGGGGCACAGCCCCCTTTCAAAAAGAACTTTTTTCACTCTAATGAAATGATGGATAATCTGGAAGTAGGTGCTTTAAGAAGATATTAATCATTCTCTGTGGTAATGTTAATCATGCGTTCCATCATCTCCAGATGCTGTGCATCACCTTCCTCGGAGATAAAGGGCACCCAAGCCAGCAGAGTCCTTTTGATCACCTTTCTCACAGTAACTCTCATAAGGCATTAAAAGAAGTCTTCGTATTTCAGGGCATCCTTAAAAATGAAATAGAAAGTGGGAGAGTGAGGTAATGGAGGGATTCATGGACTTCAATCTTGACCCTGTCATTACTTATGCTGCCCAGATGGGAGGTGCACGGTTCTTTCGTCCTTTGTCCTAATCTTTGCTATTTTTCAATGCAATGTTTGGTATGAATGAGGTATGAGAAAAACTCTGATCACAGGAAATAGAAAATTAATTCACAAAAGATTTCAGGGATGGAGATGAGGGGGAAAGCAAAAAAAAATCAGCCCTCATTTTCTGTCAAGAAAAATCCAGCAAAATTATTCCCTCACAGCCTGCTATTCCACTCTTAGAAAACATGAGCCAAAGTCAGGTGGGATTTATCTGAGCATACATGTCCCTTCTGGTTAATGAAACACCCGAGCACTAGAGGGACTCCTCCCAGTTAGACCATTATTAGGACGAGTTCTTCATAGTTTTCTTTTTCTTTTTAAAGTTACTTACAAACTGACAGCTGAAATATCTCCTTATCCAGACTTCGATGCTTAGAGACCCAGAGGCCTCGAGAAGAGACTTCGGAGGACTCCTAAAGCTAAAAAGTTACTTTGCATACACTGTTGAATGAAGAGAAACCACGGGGGATCATACCCCATCAAAGGAAGGCGTATTTCTGTCACAGCATGTAAGTGCTAAGGAGAAAAAGAGGTTGAAATATAATAATCCAACTTTCTTATATCGTGTTTAAATAGTAAATCCATATGCAGAGGAACTGCTCCTTCTCCTATGGAACTGGAGATCCACACAGAATGTCACTCCTGTACTCTATGGGTAAGTAAAAGCAAACAAACTAAAGAACAACAGAGAAATTCAAGAAATCCTCATATCTATAAATGTTTTTGGAAATATGTCAGTATATTTCAACACTCTTTGTGGTTTAGATGAAATTATGATAAAATACCTTCTCTCCCTGAACTGAAAGTACACAAGTACTTAAGTACTTCAAGCAAATAGCCATCCAGTATGTTTCACAGAAATAGTTTTTCTTGGAAAGATAAAACAGAAAGATAATTCCAAGAATACTTATCATCTTTGCAAAGTCCCTACATCTTGGCCTGGCAAAGACCTTTGCCAAAAGGGCTCACTTTGCAAACGCCCATTTTTACCTATTTTATGTCGGCTTGCAGTTTTGAAAAGAACAGCTGAACCACAGGACTGACAATGAGCTACAAAGATGGCACTACCATGTCACCAGTGTCTCTGCACAGAGTCAAACAATGCAAACGCTTGCAAATCTGGGCAGCTGCAGCAGAGACATTCTCTGTACTAAGTGACCTGCACCCCACTGAGATTAACCTGAGCATTCTTTCAGACTTAAGAAACATTCAGTAGTCTTATCTGGGAGACACTGGGGGAAGAGCCACCACCTACATGCCTTGCCACTGACATTAAGAAGTTTTGCTCTGTGTATTCAGCTGTGCATGTCCTACACTCAGTTGCACTGAAAAGCACAGACAGAAAGCATTATCTACTACTCTACAAAAAGAGTGAACTTCACTCTTATGTTTCATTTTTTTTTCTCCAGTAATTCCTGGGAAAACAAAGCTGCCCTTCTTTGGATGGAAATTTGCCTCACCTTTAACATGCATTTATTTTTGAAGATTTAGATATTCTAAGGTAATGAGGTTCTTTGCAATTAATTTATGGAGTGCAAAAACTTGATTCCCTGCTTACAACAGTTCGTGCTCTATTTTACATTCCTTCCAAGCAAAACACACCATATTAACATAAGATCACTAGTACAGGCCCTTTGTAGATGGCAAAGCTGAGACATTAATGGATATCTGAAATGAGAATGCTCTTTCATTTCTTGTGATCTTGTTAGCATATGTGTATTTAATGGTGGTACCATTATTCTGACTTACACCATTACGGTACATTACAGTTGCTGTTAATTATAGTAGCTGCTGAGAACAGTCGCGTGTTTACAGGATTTTTTCATGGTCAGCTTGAATTCGCTTTTGTGAAGACAACTGTTGTATTACGCAGAAGTTTTTAAGTTTAAATAGAGCTATGGGAAATTTATGAATATAAACAGGCACAAGACAAGGTGCTGCCCAATTTAGGATAGGAAATAAAATTTACAGGACTGTGCTAACTAATGTTCTGCATTCAGAACACAATACTTCAATCTCCTATAAAGCAAAACACCTTGAATTAAATGTGTATGAAAAGCAATAATAACAGCGGGCCAGAATTTCAAGGTGGCTCCAACTCCTCCTTCACTCAAGTGCATACAGATCTGTCTTCAACATCGTAAGAACTGGGACATCAAAATATTAAAAGAGCTTGATCAGGGAAATTACCAGATACAGAGCTGAAGGGTATCTGGCTGATCCAAGGTGAATATGTTGATACACTTCCTTTGTGAAATCCTGGAGTAGTTTCCAGGAGAAATAAATATGCAGCCTCCCACTATATTTCTTCTGGGAAGTGAAGTACTCTTTCATAATTGGTAAGCTACAGAGCTGCCTTTTCTATTCATTACACTCAGCTCTTAGATGGTATACAAAAAATTCATCTGGGATGGAAAAGTTTGAGTACAGTGACACAAAGGTGCTTTGTAGATACAGTCTTTAAATCATGCAAAATAAAAAAAGGAAAAATAGTGCTTTCTCTCATCACTGAGAGCAGATTTAGATCCTGTAAGTTATACATAAAGCCCAATGTACTTTTGTTGGTAGTCACAGGAAACGGAGACACAGCCAAAGTTCATCAGACTTCTGCAAGCATTTGTAAGTATGTGCGCTCATGGAAAATGGGCAAAAATGCCTTCCAATGTATCCTGGAATCTATCTAAGGTATTGGTGAAGAATCTCATTTGGAATTGACTGATCAAAATATTGCATGCAAAACAAAAACCTTCAATTTGTATTAGGGACTCAGAGGAGTGGAAGAACACTCACTTGGACTAGAGGCCAAATCTGGATTTTGTGTTGTTCCCTGGGCTAAAATCCTCTTATTCTCAAAATGAACTTCCTTGGGCAGAGAAGAAACAGCGGGCTAAGGCCAAGCAACTTTGACATCAGTAATGCTCACGAGCATTTGGCAATGAAAGGCGGAAATCTGCTGAAAAGTTAATCTGAGTGGATTGTTCACTGCGTTGAACCACTATCTCACAGGAATGGATGGCTTCTGTTTTCAAAGGTCTGTGATATTTCTGTGATGAAATATAAACTCGACAAGGAAACACAAAGCAGTCTGCTGGAACCATGTTGGAGAGACAACTGAAAAAAACAGCTGGTTAAAGGATTAAAGCCAAAACAAAGCCCTGTTTGAAGGTCTCTCTAAGTTTTAGATAGCAATGGGAATCTTTTGAAATGGGGGCACAGCGCAGCTGTTATAGAAAAGGAAAGGTCTGGGACCTTTCCCATTTCAGAGATACTGAAACTCTGCAGCACTATCTGGTGAGTCTTCAGCAATGACAGAAGGCAGTGAGGATAATAAGTAGATGAGCATTACGCCTTGATAATTCCAATTCATGCTTTTAAACAATCATCTCCAGTCTGTAGAAGGAGGCCATGCGTTCCAGTTTATTAAATGATTGTCTTTGTTATGTTACCATTTATATTACCTTCCCCTCTTTAGCCCACTTTACTATTAGCATTAATAAATTACTACTTTTCAGCACAATTAAGTGTTTGAAGCAACCAGGAGGTACAGTTTAAGCACAGTAAAAACGTCCAATTGAAAAGGCTGAAGATCAATATTGAAGGTCTAAAAGGTTAGACCAATCCTATCAGCTTCACAGAAAACCTGGTGCTGAGCTACCATCAAAGAACGAAATAGCTAATGTCCCGCAGATGAATTTTGTTCTAACAAGGTTCATTTTAAAAAGAAATCCTCTTTTTTACTGAACACTATAATTTTCACATGGTTAAAAATGCAGAAACTTTAAATTCCAATTTTAGTTGTGCTGGAAGATGGAAAATAGTTTCTTTTAAATACTTTTCTTTATGAAAGAAGACAATAAAGGCTGCCTATTGGCCCTCATTATCCCCACCTCGATTTGACTTGCCTACCTGCTCCACTGCACTGGTTCAAGACAATTAATCCTAATATTCAACCCTCCTGGTGTAATTTCTCATCTTGGCAGGTCTCTTTCTATAATGACTAAAGGGGAGTGGCCAAATTCTCAAAACCTCTGGGGTGAGCTAGATATGCTTCCACAACACTGACAACAATTCGATCCTGATATGTTAATGAAATGTTTTGTTATCAAACCAAAGTATGCATTTAAAGCACATGACACTGGTCAGTATATTGTGAACACAATAGAGTACAATCACAGAGATTTCTGCTGATATGGGAAAAAAAACAGACTGTAAATAGCTATCAGTTCATGTCTCAGAGGTAGCTGATGTTGAAGAAATGTCTGCATTATTTTCCTCATTAGAAAAAGCACATCCATCCAAAACTCACTACAAATTCTGCACAAGGCTCTCAACTATTGCTAACTGATTCAGTTCCCCAAATGTGTAAATTGGATTCACTAGAACAATGTCTTCTATTAGCAAATTGGACACATCCATTTGTGAAATAGACGTTGTATGTGAGTAACGGCCAATAGTCAATTCTTAGGCATCAATATGCTGATCTGTTACTTATCCCATCAACAGTAACAGAAATAGTTCAGTTTACAGATTTGTAAAACAGCAGAATTTGACTGGGACTCTGCTCCACTCCCCAGTCCTGTTCTCTTGTTTTTCGTTTGACTTCCTCCTCTGACACACTAGAAATGCTGCCTGACCAGGAGAAGAGGTCATTGATTGCTTTTTTTCCAAAGGCAGCACCATTTAATGAATTGAGTCTTCAGCTCCCAAGGGACAAATATAGGTAACCTCAGAAAGGTAGCTTCAGTGTCGAATAGTCTGTTGCTATAGTTCTGCCACTCTTGTTATCCTGAGCTGATAATTGAGACAATTGATTCTTATTTGCATTACGTAAGTTTTGTGTTGCAGCCATAAAACAGAAGTTGCACTGGGTTTTGTTCAGGTTGGAAATCTCTGTATTTACAGACTTACAACTAACCGTGGTATTCCATTTCCTTCTTATCTGCAAAATACCTCACTAAAGTAAGGTGTATCTAAGGCTGAGCAAATCAAGATTCACTCTAAACAGTGATAGCTACTCTGCAGCTAATTGCTGTAGCTCTTAAAAGTGCTTTGAATGGCTCTGCGTGGTCAGGTGTAGGGTATTTCTCTTGCTAGGGAGAAAAACTCTTATGATCTTGACAGGACCCAGCACTCTCATCTAACCATGGAAGATCCACACACAACTCAGCTTTTGAGAGAACACCTCAGTGGTATACAATATACACATAGTTGTGAGTTGACATTAATTTACACCAGCTGAAGAAGCTGGGGAAGATAATTCCCTAGCTAGTAAAACTGCTTTAGCCTATTTAAAAAATATATTATCTTTTTATAGTCTTTTTTTCTATGGCTGTGGTTTCACAGTAATGGCTTATACAGAAGTAGTTCACCACTTTTTTTCTGCACCATGGCTGTTTAAAAATGCATGGTGAATGGGATCAGGGAATTGATCCCTC